>VSMD01005278.1:0-46154 GCA_008750895.1 Mirza zaza
GTGGTCATACATACATAGGTCAGAAAATGTGTAAGGGATAGAACTGTTATATGTTGAATCTGCTGTGATCTCAAGTCACACAATATTATGGAAAACACGTGGACCCAGAGGTACAGCTTAAATTCTTCTATCTAATTATCTGCTAATTCTATCAAATTTTACTACCTCCACTTAAATATAACTCATCTTGAACCTTTTAGTTATTATACCTAAAACTCACTGGCATTCATTGGCTTAGTGTGCTATTTCAAATCATTGAGATGTGATACTTCCACCCAAAGTCATAGGAAATAGTTACTCTCCTAAGAACTCACATTATTATCTGTAGTGATTTATCATAAGGGAAAATTAAGTGCTTTCTTTCTTCCTCTTGGAAAAGATATGCATTTTGTTCTTCACACTTTGTTTTTTTATTTTTTAACTTTTCTTAATTTTTATTTTTACTTTTTTGACACAGTCTTTTTTGATAGGGTCTTGATAGGGTCTTGCTCTATTGCATGGGCTAGAGTGCTGTGGTGTCAGCCTAGCTCACAGCAACCTCAAATCCTGGGCTCAAGTGATCCTCCTGCCTCAGCCCCTCAAGTAGCTGGAACTACAGGTGTGTGCCATCATTTTTTAATTAATAGTAGAGACAGAGTTTCGCTCTTCCTCAGGCTGGTCTCAAACTCTTGAGCTCAAATGATCCTCCCACCTCAGCCTCCCAGAGTGCTAGGATTACAGGCATGAGCCACCTCACCCAGCCTGTTCTTTGCACTTTAGACATAAGTTTTAGTATTTGGGGTTATTTATATTAAGTCTGTAAGTTATGATCACATGCATTTCATACCGTTTCTTTCTGTTAATATTTGACCAATTTAAAATATTTGTCTCAGCTGTGAAAGCTAGAATACTGCACAGAGCACAAGCTTTGGAGCTAGATAGACATAGCTTTAAAATCAACTTTGCAGTCTCCTTAATTACATAATTGTGAGAAAGTGAATTAACTCTCCTGGTTGCAAATGACAAACTCTAACTCAAAGAGGTAACCAAAAATGGATTATTTATTATTAATATGTCACTCTAGAAATGGGCCTAGCATTCAAAAAATACCTATATTAATTTTCTCCACCTCTTGACTTTGCTTCTCGAAGTTTCTTTTTCTCATTCTCTTCTATTACAGGCAGAATTCCTTCAAAATATAGAGGAAGAGAGGACTGTGGTCCAGACTGCCATCCTTCCATGTAAAGACCCTCGTAGGAAAAGAAAGCTTCTTTCTCAACGTCCAGTTATAAAATGCACGGTAAGTACCCCAATCAGAATTGCCTTTGGGAGATTACCTAGGTTACTTGTTTACATTCTCTGAAAAGCAGGGCAGGATATTGTAATTATACCAGAGCTGCAGGGAGTGGGGCAGAAGACTTCCACTAAGAAAAGGTATGGTATTAACAGAAAATGAGGGAAAAGAATGTTGGGCAGGGGGGAAATACTGATGTTTCTATACCCTCTAAGCCAGGCATCCTCAAACTACAGCCCACGGGTCACATGTGGGTATTTTCGCCCATTTTTTTTTTACTTCAAAATAAGATATGTGCAGTGTGCACAGGAATTTGTTCATAGTTTTTTTTAAACTACAGTCTGGCCCTCCAACGATCTGAGGGACAGTGAACTGGCCCCCTGTTTAAAAAGTTTGAGGACTCCTGCTCTAAGCCTTACATTCCACAAGTAAAAATTCAGATTAGTAATAGTACCAACTAACAGGACAGTTTGTGGACCAAAGAAGACAATTTAGAGGAAACATTTATTCCAAGATCTCTCACAATAATAGATAGTTACTACGAATAGTAGCTGTGTTTTAGCATCTGTCAAACTTGGGGATGCCTCCCCTTTCTACGAGTCAAATTTAATGTCAAACCTCTCAGTGCAATGACAAGGTAGAAGCTCCCTTCATCAGAGGGCTTCTGGGCTCTCAAAACAACTTTGCCACCTCAATGATGGAGACTTAAAGAGCAGAGGTGCCCACAACCTTACAGCCATTTATTTGTGCAGCCATACCTAGGCAATATTTCCAGCAAAAAAAAAGAAAAGGAGAGAGGGGAGTTCTCTGATCTTATTTTGCTCATTTTTCAGAGAGAAAAAATTATTGTCCCAAGAGGGAAATCCTTCTATAATACAATCTGCATTCACATTAACTGAGATCCAGATTTATTTATGAAGACAACATAAAAAAAGAGCAAACAAGAAGGATTCCTAAACAAAAAGGGCTCAAACCAGGAGATGTATGGAAGTTATTCATTGTCCCCAGGGCAGGTATACATTCTGTGTGTCTTTCAGGAAAGTTACCTGGACCCCAACCTGACTTACTTAAGAATAAAAGTCATGATTTATTAATAAATCTGATTTCTAAGTAGGAAAAATAGTTGGGACCCAAGGTTTCATCTCTCACTTATGAATTTTTCTAATCATGCCCCATAACTTGGTCCTATGAATTCATATAATATTTAATTTTTAAGGGGATCGTCAAATTCTAATTTATCCTCCCAATACCAAAATAGAAAGTTAATGAATATTTTATGCCATTTTAAAGTGGTAGGATAGATATATTCACATTCCATTTCAAATTGAGCAGTGTGGATTGGAGCTCTGCTTTCTTTGCATAATTTAATAAATAGGGGTCTTAATTATAGAAGGGAAGAAGCAGGCAAGGATGTCTGCTTCCAGCACATCTATTCAACATGGTACTGGAGGTTTTATCTAGGGTAATTAGGCAAGAAAAAGAAATAAAAGACATCCAGATTAGAAAGGAAGAAGATTTCTATGTATAGTTGGCATGACCTTACATACAGAAAATCCTAAGGAATCCACAAAGAAACTATAGAGCAAAGAAAGGTTTTAGCAAGATTTCCAAATACAAGAACAATATACAAAATCAATACTATTTTGATACACTAGAAATAAACAATCCAAAAGTCAAGAAAATAATTCCATTTACAATAATGTCAAAAAGAATAAAATATTTAGGAATAAATTCAACAAAATAAATGAACTCCTTCTACACTTAAAACTATAAGACATCGTTGACAGAAATTAAAGAATACTTAAATAAATAGAAAGACATCCTGTGTCCTGAATTGGAAGGTTTAATATTATTAAGATGACAATACCTCCAAATTGAACTACAGATTCAAAGCAATCTCTATCAAGTACCCAGTGGCCTTTCTAGTATAAATTGACAAACTTGTCCTAATAGTCCTATGGAAATCAAAGGAATTAGACTAGCCAAAATTGTCTTGAGAAAGAACAAAATAAGAGGACTTACACTTCCCAATTTCAAAAATTATTATAAAGCTACAGTATTCAACACTGTGTGATACTTGTGTAAGAACAGACATATAGACCAATGGAATAGAATTGAGAGTTCAGAAATAAACACTCACATCTGTGATCAATTGATTATCAGCCAGTGTGCCAAGACAATTCTTGGAGGAAGAATAGTCTTTTCAACAAATGGGATAACTAAATTTCCACACACAAAAGAATGAATGTGGATCCATGCCTCACACCATATTCAAAATTAATTCAAAGTAGATCAAAGACCTAAATGCAAGAGCTCAGGTATAAAATTCTTAGAAAAAAAAATAAGCATAAATCTTTATGATTATAAATTGGGCAATGGTTTCATAGATATGACAGCAAAAACACAAGCAAAAAAATAAACTGGACATCATAAAAATTAAAAACTTTTGTGCTTCTAAAGATGCCATCAAGAAAAAAAAAAAAAAGACAATCCACAATATGGGAGAAATCATTTACAAATCATGTATCTAATAAGGGCCTATTATTCAGAATATATAAATAACTCTTACAACTCAAAAATAAAAAGGTAAATAACCCAGTTTAAAAATAGGCAAATGATCTGAATAGACATTTCTTTAATGAAGATATATAAATGGCCAAAAAACATATGAATTTTCCTCAAAATCATTAGTCATCAAGGAAATGCAAATAAAAAATAAAACAGAATGATATATCATACCCACTATGAGAGCTGCAATCTAAAATAGAGGAAATAACACTGTTGATGAGGAATTAGAGAAAATGGAAACCTCATACATTGCTGTTGGGAATTTAAAATGGTGCAGCCACTGTGGAAAACAGTCTGGCTGTTCCTCAAAAAGTTAAACATGGAATTACTGTACAACCCAACAATTCTACTCTTAGGTATATATCCAAAAGAAATGAAAACAGGTGTTCAAACAAGTACTTGAACGTGAAGGTTCATAGCAGCATGATTTATAATAGCCAGAGGTAAAAACAACACAAATGTCCATCGATGGAGAAATAGATTAACAAAATGTGGATTATCCATATAATGGCATATTATTAAGTCTCAAGAAGAATAAAGTAGTGAGACATGCTACCACATGGATGAACCTTGAAGACATCATGCTAAATGAGAGAAGCTAGTCACAAAGACCACATTATACAGTATATGATCCTGTTTATATGATATGTCCAGAATAGGCAAATCTATAATGTAAAGAGAAGCCAGGCCTGGTGGCAGATGCCTGTAATTCCGATCAGGAAAACCTCCATCTATTATTTTGTGGGGAACCTGAGCCTCTCCACCCCTCATGGAAGACCCACATCAGCACAATACTAACCTATTACCTGGCCCAGCAACTAACCTATTACCTGGCGTATCAGCATGACAGTGAACCTATTACCTGTTTGCATCAACCTATAATGCTAACCTATTACCTGGTGGGCATTAGTCACCTGATATCCCACCCCTTGTACCACTCCAACTTAATATAAGTGAGAAAAATCGGGTAGACAGGGCTCAGAATTTGATGGCAAGACTCCTCTGAGCCCGCCGGCGAATAAACTTTGATTCTCCAACTCTCTATGTTGATTCTCCGACTCTCTGTGTGCCACTGGGTTTGTCCTTAGGACCACCCGCTGTAACACTTGCTGTAACAATTCTAGCACTTTGGGAGGCCAAGACAGGAGGACCAGCCTCAGCAAGAGCAAGATCTTTTTACTAAAAAAAGATAGCAATTAGCCAAGCATTGTGGTGCACACCTGTAGTCCAGCTGCTTGGGAGGCTGACACAGGATGATGGCTTGAGCCCAGGAGTTTGAGGTTGCTGTGAGCTAGACTGACAACATGACACTCTAGCCCGGGCAACAGAGTGAGACTCTGTCTAAAAAATAAAATAAAATAAAGACAGAAAGTACTTTAGTTGCTGCTTATATTTAGAGGTTATTGGGGAAATTGAGTGGTAATAGGTGAGGGGTAAGGGACTTCAATGTGATAAAAATATACTAAAATTGCTGATAGTGATAGTTTCAGATATCTGTGAATTTATTAGAAACCATTGAATTGTACTCTTTAAATTAGTAAATTGTGTGGGACATGAATTATATCTTGATTAAGTATTACAAAGAGAAAAGAAATAGAATTTGTTTTGTGACAATATCAAAACAATTCGCTAAGGAAAATCAGTGTCCTTTCCTGGGAATCTGTGAGATCACTATTTTCCATATCTTGGTGACATTTAGATGCAGCCCTTCTAAAGTGATAGATCAGATGGATGCCCCTTCTGTGAACCTTAGAGCATCATTCCTGGTCATCTTCAATGGTCCTCAATCTTTTTGGCACCAGGGACCAGTTTCATGGAAGACAATTTTTCCACATACTGCCAGCAGTATGGTTTGGGGATGATTCAAGCACATTACATTTATTACATTTGCAGCTGCTCCCCAGTTCTAGCATCACCGCCTCAGCTCCACTTCATATCATCAGGCATTAGGTTCTCATCAGGAACACACAACCTAGATCCCTCAAATGCGAAAAAAAATTTTTTTGAGACAGAGTATCACTCTGTTGCCCTGGCTAGAGTGCCGTGGCATCAGCCTACCTCACAGCAACCTCAAATTCTTGGGCTCAAGCAATCCTTCTGCCTCAGCCTCCAGAGTAGCTGGGACTACAGGTATGCACGACCATGCCCAGATATTGTTTTTTATTTTTTGTGGAGATGGGATTTCACTATGTTGCCCAGGCTGGTCTCAAACTCCTGGCCTCAAGCGATCCTCCCTGCCTTTGCCTCCCAACTCCGGGATCACAGGAGTGAGCCACCACACCCAGCCTCAGATAGATTTAAACACTATGTCACGTTAACTCCCAAATCAAGACAAAAGTCTTAGAATTCTAAAAAACGTCTTCTCATAGGTCCAGTCTCCACAATCTAAGAATACTTTTTATTAATTCTTATAGCATATTTGGATACTTCATATGACCTAGGATAGGCTGGCCCTCAAAGGGGCCTATGGTTGACCACTTGAAGAAGACTTCTCCATCTTTGCTTTTGTATACAACTCTAGTCCATGTTATCTGCTTAATAAATATTCTGATTGAATAAATGCGTAAACTTCCAGCTTATGCTAAAGATCACTGTGCCAGTAGTTTCTGTTAAGAAGTGAGTTATTAAGTCATGAATCAGACAAGACTCAATTTTTTTTGAAAAGACATTTTATGAAATTGGAAAACTTAATTGCATTCTTTTGATATGTCTTTTCTCTAAAGCCTAGCACTAAGGGTTATTCTCCTTCACAACCTAGCAATGTTGGAAGTTCTGAAATTCTCAAGCCTAGGCCCATAGTATTCACTCTAACCCCCCAAATAGTCTCATTCACATTTTTGGTTTCAATTATTAAAACAAAAGCAATGCACACATTTATATCTCCTGTTCTTTCCTTTGAGGTCTAGACCAGGGCACCAACTGCCTATTCTGCATCTCCCCTTGGACATCTCAAAGGCATCTCGGACTCAACACACCAAAACTAAACGTATGATCCTGTCCCTCAAACATCGTTTTCCTTCAGTGTTTCATATTTCAGTAAGCAACGATGTCCGCTCTCCAATTTTGCCAGCCAGACACCGGAGAAACTGTCCATGTTTCCCCCTTTCTTACCACTGTATAGAAAATATCTCCAAACGCAATATTGCCAAACGCTGTCTCTTTTGCCCCTCTGCTATCTGTCATATACAATTCTTTACCCCTTCTCCAACGCAATGGATTAGATGTGGTTTGTCTCCACCAAAACTCATGTTGAAATTTGATCTCTAATGTGGCGATGTTGGAAGGGGGAGCCTAGTAGGAAGTGTTTGGGTTTTGTGGGGGCAGATCCCTCATCAATGGCTTGGTGCTGTTCTGATGCTAGTTAGCTCTCTACGAGACAGGAATCACTCCCTGAGAGTAAGTCGTTATAAAGCCAGGACACCCCTTGGGTTTTCCTTCCTTGCACGTGTCTCCTTCTCCTTTAATCTTCTCCTCTGTGCTGTGACGTAGCTCAAAAGCCCTTTCCAGAAGCCAGGCCTGTCCCTTTGAACTTCTCAGGCTGTGGAGCTGAGAGGTAAATAAACCTCTTCTCTTTATAATTTTCAGGTATTCCTTTATAACAGCACAAAAAGAACTAATACATCCACCAGGGCAAATTGAATCTAAAGCTCTACACCAATGTTTTCCTCTTGCCTGGATTACTTAGCCTCCTATTAATAAGTTGTTGATCTACATAAATACATATGTCCTCTCAAATTGACTTTCCACAAGAAACTAGAGCAATCTTCTCCAAATGTAAATGTGATAATATCACCCCCCCACCTTGTCCCATTATTTAAAATACTGAGTGGCTTCCAATTACTTTTAGCAAAAAGACAATGCTGAATACCATGTTTAAGACATGTACCAGCTCCTCTCTCCACCTCATCTCAGCCAGCCCATGCTGCTCTCGATATCACACTCATGCTGGCCTTATTTATAGCTCTGAACATTTCCATCTTCCTTCCTGCCACAGTGCATTTGCACACAGTCTCATTGCTGCTTGAAGGGTTCTTTTCTCCCTTCTCTGCCTCATAAACTGCTCCTAATCCATCATATCTTCATAGGCTCAAGAATCACCTGTTCAAAAAAAGCGTCCTCTGACCTCCCTAACTAGTTCAAAACTCTCTGTTATAAGCTCTCCAACCACAATACTATTTCCTTTGTGGTACATGTCACGATACTAATTTTACATTTATTTGATTAATACCCATCACCTCTTCTGGAAAGCAAGTACTCTGTTTTGTTTGCCATTTTATAGCCAGACGATAGCCAACTGCTTAACACATAGATGACAATAATAAATATATTTAATTTGTGAATGAATAAATGAGTTGTATTGTTCTATAAGAATGCATGGCTACAAATGGGTTGCATCCAAACAAGAGAATTATTTTGAAGAGTTTTTTCTTCCCCCAAATAATCATCAATTTTCAAACCACTTAGCGGAAAAGAGTGTGTGGGAAAAGTGTGAGCTGCTAGCTGTGGATAGTCTCTCTTCCTGGCCTGGAGACAATTGCCTTCTCTCTGTGTCTTCCCAAGATGGGGGATGGGCATGAGGGTGGGAACAAGGGCTCTATTGTCTCTTCTTTTAAGTCCACTAATCCTACCGGACTAGGGCCCCACCCTTATGACCTCATTTAACCTTAATTACTCCTAAAAGCCCCATCTCCAAATATAATAACATTGGGAGTTAGAGCTTCAACATGTGAATTTTGAGGGGACACAATGTAGTCTATAGCACCCATGTTCTTTTTCTCTTTCAAGCTGGCCGAAGCATAAATACTCTTTTGTGAAATTTTGGTCTTTTGTCTTCAATGTTGCATCATGATATATCTTTGAAGACACTTATTTAACAATTAATGATGTGAATAGTAATTAAAATTTAACCCCATGAAGCGGTACTGGGGGGTGAGGGGAAACTTCCCCTTTCCCCTGAAAGTTTGCTGAAAGATCAACTCACAATTAAGGCAGATTAATAAGAGAAAGAGAGTTATTTACTGTGGGCACAGAGAGAATCACAGAGTGATTACCCAGTATCCCAGTGGGGGCCAGAAATTTTTATTCTCTCCTTTTGGAGGGTGGGGGAGATGAGGAATATATTATAGGCAATTCTGTGTAGGGGCAATAAATGGTTGCTAGGGAGGATGAATGGATGGGGGAAACAGATTGACTTGTAAATTAACCCAAGGGACAAATATTATGTTTAAAATGATTTGGGCCTGGTCTGGTTGTATTCCTGATCTTCTTTCCTGCAATATGTTGAGATAACAGGGAGGGGAGGGGAAGTCAATTGTTCTCTTGATGGGTCTGTCTGGTTATGCAGATAGAGGGAAAGCCCCTTCCAGGGGGCTGGTTGATCTCTAAGGACCTTTAATTCAAAACACTCTTTATCTCAAGGAGTCATATTTTGGGCCTTGAAATTTCCTGAGCTCCTTCAGTACCCATGGAAATAATTAAGCAAACCTGAGGGATGCCTAGAATCTTCTAAGTGTAGCTACAATTCACAGGGGAGTAGATGATAAGAATTATCTTATGATGGACAGCAGGCAAGTTTCTTTTGATGTATAACACTAACTTCAATTTCAGGAACATAAATGAAATAATAGTACTAGCAATAAGAGAAAACTAAGCAATTGTTCTATTTTTTTACACTAAAATCTACCACAAAATTAAATTATCCACTTTAGCACTGCCAACTAAGCAAAAATCTAAAACAGAGATGAGGAAAGGGGAGCAAGGCATAGAAAAATAATGTATATCAGTTCTTGTTTTTTGAGACAGAGTCTCGCTTTGTTGCCCAGTCTAGAGTGAGTGCCGTGGCGTCAGCCTAACTCACAGCAACCTCAAACTCCTGGGCTCAAGCAATCCTTCTGCCTCAGCCTCCAGAGTAGCTGGGACTACAGGCATGCGCCACCATGCCTGGCTAATTTTTTCTATATATATTAGTCGGCCAATTAATTTTCTTTCTATTTGTAGTAGGGACAGGGTCTCACTCTTACTCAGGCTGGTTTCGAACTCCTGACCTGGAGCAATCAGCCCACCTCGGCCTCCCAGAGTGCTAGGATTACAGGTGTGAGCCACCTCGCCTGGCCTCAGTTCTGACTGCTACAAAAAACTACCATAAACTTGGAGGTTTAAACAACAAACATTTATTTCTCACAGTTCTGGAGGTTGGATGTCTGAGATCAGGATGCCAGCAGGGCCAGGTGCTGGTGAGAGTTCTCTCTATAGTTTGAAGACAGCTGTTTTCTCCTTGTTTCCTCACCTGGAGGGGAGCAGAGAGTGATCATCTCTCTTGTGTCTCCTGATAAGGGCACTAAATCCATTCCTAAGAGCTCCACCTCCATGGTCTATTTACCTCCCAAAGGCCCCACCTCCAAATACCATCACATTGGGGATTAGGGATTCAACATATGAATTTGGGGGACACAACATTCAGTCCATATCAAAATGTAAATGTGCCAGTTAAAAAGAGAGAAAGAACTTGAATAGACATTTCTCCTGCAGGGCTCAGGAAATTTTACCCCAAAATATGACTCTTTGGTATAAAGAAGATTTTGAATCACAGGCCACTCTCGATCAACAAAGCATTGGAGGGGCTTTCCCTCTTTCTGCATGAACTGGACTGACTTGATCAAAAGATCAAAGGGAGAAATGACTCTCCTTCCTCTCCCTGTTATCTCAATATATTGCAGGAAAGAAGATCAAGAATGCAAGCAGAGGTGGCCCAAATTGTTTTAAACACAATACCTCCTCTCTCAGGTTAGTTTAATTTGCGAAGAGAATCATTTACAAGTCTTTCTGTCTGCCCCACATCCATTTGTCCTCCCAGCACCATTTATCCTGCCTAAACAGAATTATGTATACTCCTCCTTCCCCCTTCCCTCCAAAAAGACAGGTATACAAATATCTGAACTGGCACATGTAAATGGGATATTGGGTAATCCCTCTATGATTCTCCCCACGTACATGGTATTGGTAAATAAACCTTTGTCTTTTTAATCTGCCTTAATTGTGAGTTGATCTTTCGGCGAACGAACAAATTTTCTGGGGAAAGGACAAGTTCCCCCTCCCAAGAAGATATACAAATGGCAAATAAGCACATGAAAAGATACTCAATATCACTAATCACTGGGGAAATGCAAACCAAAACCACAAGAAGATACCACCCTACAATCACTAGGATGTCTCCCATCAAAAAAACCCTGGCCGGGCGCGGTGGCTCACGTCTGTAATCCTAGCACTCTGGGAGGCCGAGGCAGGCGGATTGCTCCAGGTCAGGAGTTCGAAACCAGCCTGAGCAAGAGCGAGACCCCGTCTCTACTATAAATAGAAAGAAATTAATTGGCCAACTAATATATATATAGAAAAAATTAGCCAGGCATGGTGGCGCATGCCTGTAGTCCCAGCTACTCGGGAGGCTGGGGCAGGAGGATCGCTTGAGCCCAGGAGTTTGAGGTTGCTGTGAGCTAGGTTGACGCCACAGTACTCATTCTAGCCTAGGCAACAGAGTGAGACTCTGTCTCAAAAAAAAAAAAAAGAAAAAAAACCCAAAAACCAAAAATGAAAAAATGACAAGTATTGACAAAGATGTGGAGAAATTAGAACCCTGGTGCACTGTTGGTAAGAATGTAAAATGGTGCAGCCAGAGGTAAAACAGTATGACCACTCCTCAAAAAATTTAAGCATGGAATTACCATTTGATCCAGCAATTCCACTTCTGGGTATATACCTAAAAGAATCGAAAACCAGGACTTGAACAGATATTTGTACATCCCTGTTCATAGAGGTATTATTCACAATAGTCAACCTGTGGAAGCAACCCAAGTGTCCATCAACAGATAAATGGGTAAACAAATGTGGTACGCGCATATAACGGAATATTATTTGGCCTTAAAAAGGGATTACATTCTAACGCATACTACAACATGGATGAACCTGGAGGACATTATGCTAAGTAAAATAGGCCAGTCACAAAAAGATAAATACTACATGATTTCACTTATATGAGGCGGTTAGAATGGTGGTTGCCAAGCTCTAGGAAAGGGGGAATGGAAAGCTGTTGCTTAACAGGTATAGAATTTCAGTTTTATGAGATGAAAAAAACTCTGGAGATGTATGGTGGTGACGGTTACACAGCAAGGCGCCTGTATGTAACACCACTGAAATGTACACATAAAAATGGTTAAGACAGTCCACTCTATGTTATGTGTGTACTTTACCACAACTTTTCAAAACAATATTTTAACAAAGAGAGAGAAAGACAAATTTCAAAAGTAAAAAGAAGAGCATGTATGCAGGGCAACTTGAATCTGTGTCTCCAGGGCATGGGGGAAAGTAAAAGGAAATGGCTAATGATAGAATCTTATAGTGTCTCATTACGGTTTCATGATTTTGCCCAAAGGTGACCTTTTACGGCTAACTAATGGGGACACAAACATTTGGCAACATCACAGAAATGAGGCTTGGGGGACACCTTGGTGCTGGGGACATTCCGAGTCAGGTCCAGAATGGACCCTGGGGCAGGGAGAAGGGAATCGCAGAATGTTAAGACTTCAAAATGAATTCAGAGAATGTGTTCTTGGTTTCGTTTGTCGGTTTATTTTTGTTTTTAACCCAGTGGACGTGGACCTTCAGGGTGTCAGTCAATCCTCAACTTCTTTATAATTGTTTAATATATGTGCACACGTGCACTCTTCTAAGGCGAAAGTCCATGGCTTTCATCAGACTCCCAAAGCATTCTATCCACCCACAGAAAATTTAAAAAATGGATCTAGTTCACTCTCACCTTTTTCAGGTGTGGAAACTGAGATTTGAAGAAATGTGGCTTCAAGTCCAAGATCACAGGTTTGTTAGAAGCAGGGTTAGTACATTCTGCTTCCCCTTTTCACTAAGGTATTTTAAGTTTCAGGTGACTTCCCCCCCATGGAAGAATCTCTGTTTTTAAGAGAGCCCTGCTGGAACCAGCTGTCCTTAGAACAAAGGGAGGGATTGTATCACAACCTCTGACTCTGCCGGTCCTGCCTTTAGTGATTCCAACAGGGGTTCTTTAATAAGGGAGAGAGGAGGGAGACAAGAATAGAAGCAGAAGAAGGCTACAGGATTTGCTGACAGTGCCCCAGTGGAGGGGTAAATGCAGACTGTAACTCTTTAGATGTCCTTGGACCCAAGCGACTGCCTGAGATGGTGGCAGGAACTAGAACCATTGTGTTCATATCACAGCGCAATCTAGATGCAGGGCTGGGCACAGCACGATCTGGCCTCCAAGAGGGAGAATGGAGAGCAATTCACAGCAGGACCTTTCCAGAACAAAAGGAGAAGGAAGAAATTTAGGCTAAGCACGATGACTACAAAGACCAAACAGTCAGTCTGATAAAGCATCAAGCCAGCCAAAGAAATTTAAGTCCCTTTCTTGGCGAGAACTAGCTATGTTTTAGTAATAAGATCCTTTCACAGGAAAGCAGGTGCTTTGTAGACAACTGGTCTTAATGAGCACACATCAATAGGTTTGGCTGAAAACCTTGCGACACCAAAGAACAAACTAGTTAAATCAAATATGAAGGTACCATAGTGGTTCAGTAAATTAAGGCACACTTCCTGGAAAGTGGGCACTCTTCTGTGAAGTCTCAAAATGTTATGCCAAGTGGCACAATTCTCAAAAGAAGTGTTAGTTATCAGATTAGAATTATCAACTAATTAAATTGTGGGGTATAGTCTTCCAGCAGGAAGCAGTAGTCAGCAGCAAAGAGCTACTCCAATTAGCTACGGAGCAATGGCGTTTACTGGATCAGAAGCAGCGTGTGCCAATCTCTCCACAGCATCAGCTCTGGGGATTCAATCAGTAAAGGCAAGATATAGTTTTACAGATGTGGAACATTCTAGAAGTAAATCATTTCTCTATACACAGCTATACAGCTCTTTCAGGACATGTGGATAACAAAATATAAGAGATGTTGGTTTGTTGTTTCTTGTATCCACAAGATGAACAGTCAGGAGATGTGGGGCATAATAATTAGACCATCCTGATAAAGACCTGTATGCTGTAGTCAGAATTTGAATTGTTTACTCCATGAAAAATAAGAATCATTTACAATAGCATTAAAAAGAATAAAATACTTAGGAATACATTTAACAAAACAAATGTGAAACTTATACCCTGAACATTACAAAATCTCATTGAAAGAAATTGTAAAAGACCTAAACACCTAAATGGAAAGATATCTTGTGTCATAGATTGGAAGACTAAATATTGTTAAGATGGCAATACTCCCAAATCCATCTGCAGATTCAATGTGATCTGTATCGAAATCTAACTGCCCTTTCTACAGAAATAGACAAAGGTAATCCTCAAGATCATATGAAATACCAGGGAAACATAGTAGCCAAAACAATTTTGAAAAAGAAGAACAAAGTTGGAGGATTCACATTTTCCAATTTCAAAACCTCTGTAAAGCTACAGTAATAAAGACAACGTGGTGTTGGCATAAGGAATAGACAAATATAGATTAATCAAATAGTACTGAGAGTCTGGAAATGAATCCATAATTATATCTTCAATTAATCTTTGATAGGATGCCAAGACCATTCAATGGGGAATAAAATTAGTCTTTTCAATAAATAATGTTAAGACAACTGGATAGTTGCAACGCAAAGTCGGCCCACACCTCATACTATACATAAAAGTAACTCAGTAAGGATCAAAGACCTAAACATATGAACCAGAATGATAAAGCTCTTAGAAGACAACATAGGTGTGAATCTTTGTGGCTTTGGATTAAGCAACAGTTTCTTAGATGTGACACCAAAAGGACAAACATAACGAAAAAAATAAATTGAGCATCATCAGAATTTAAAACTTCTATGTGTCCAAGGTCACGATCAAGAAATGAAATGTCAACCCACAGAATGGAAGTAGAATGCAAATTAAGTAAAGGTCTAATATCTACAACATATAAAAAAGAACTCTTACAACTCAGGAATAGAAAGATAAACCAATTGAAAAATAACAATCCAGGTGCAGTGGCTCGCACCTGTCATCCTAGCACTCTGGGAGGCCGAGGCAGGAGGATCTCTTGAGGTCAGGAGATTGAGACCAGCCTGAGCAAGAGAAAGATTCGATCTCTAATAAAAATAGAAAGAAATTAGCTGGGCAACTAAAAATAGAAAAAGTTAACCGGGTGTGGTGGCACATGCCTGTAGTCCCAGCTACTCAGGAGGCTGAGGCAGGAGGATTGCTTGACCCCAGGAGTTTGTTGTTGCTGTGAGCTACACTGATGCCACTGCACTCTAGCCCAGCCAACAGAGTGAGACTTTGTCTAAAAAAAAAAAAAGAAAAGGAAAGAAAAATGGCAACAGATTTTAATAACCCCTTTGCAAAAGAAGATATGCAAATAAACACATGAAAAGATGCTTCACACCATTAGTATTTAGGGAAATGCAAATCAAAACCATAATGGAGGCCAGGTGTGGTGGCTCACACCTGTAATCCTAACACTCTGGGAGGCCAAGGCAGGCGGATTGCTCGAGGTCAGGAGCTCCAAACCAGCCTGACCAAGACCTCGTCTCTACCAAAAATAGAAAGAGATTAATTGAACAACTAAAAATATATATACAAAAAATTAGCCAGGCATGGTGGCGCATGCCTGTAGTCCCAGATACTCTGGAGGCTGAGGCAGGAGGATCACTTAAGCCCAGGAGTTTGAGGTTGCTGTGAGCTAGGCTGATGCCACGGCACTCACTCTAGCCTGGGCAACAAAGTGAGACTCTGTCTGAAAAAAAAAAAAAAAAAAACCACAATGGAATATCACTTCACACCATCTATGAGGGCAATAATAAAAAAAAAAATGGAAAAATGGATAATACTTCTTATTAGCAGTATTGCTTTTATTCTTTAATACATCCTATGAGTTTTTCCTATAATGCATAAGCTATTAGCTTAGCACTTATGAGTTTCATTCATGCCATTTGTCTCTCTTGCCTTCTGTAGCAGAAATGAATAGATGTAAATACAGCAAATTCACATTACAAGGACTGAGAAAAACCATTGGATTCAGTCAATTTTTAGAGTACTTCCATGTTACCTCCCTCTTCATAAAATATGAAAAACTTTAGCCCCTTGAACTTCTAAATAAATATAGTCCTTTGTAAAATTCTAACCCTGTTATTTAACTGATTTTTATAGTTGAGTTGTTTAAATCTCTTTCCTCCTATTGCAATGATATCAGCCAGGAGACAGAAATCGCATGAGCTATTTTAACAGAGACAATTTAGTATAAAGGATAGGTAAGTAGGTAGAGGAAATCGTTAACTGCATTTTAAAGCACTGAAAAGATTTAAAAAAAAAAAAAAAAACATTAAGCAACCACAGCCGTAGCAATAGCGTGAAGCAGAGTGTCCCCACTCTTTGGGGGACTAAAGAGAGAAGCTTGGAGGAGGGACACCACAGAGTTGGAGCCCTGAGAAGTGGGTACCGCTTGGCTGGGGCTGGTGACTCTGAGCTCAGAGTTAGGGCCTCGTTGGCACTAGGACCTGGACTTCTGAGAGCCGGCTGCTGTCGGTGTCTGTTGAGGAGGTACACTGCGTCTAGCTCTAGGATTAGAAAAGCTGCAGACTGGGTTCACCTCTGCCAAAGCCATCAGCTGCTGCCACTGGAGTGCAGAAGGATTCCTGGGGAGATGCTCACAGCAACGTGGGCAAACAGAAAGCCCTTCCCCTTCCCCAGCCTTGGGGCATCCCTCCTAGGCTTCCTATGGACGGGACCAACAGGGAGTCGGCTGGCAAAGCACAAATGTGGTTTGTGGAGACTCAGCCCAGACATCACCGTGGCTAGCACCAGAGGTGGTTAGAAGCCGAGAGGCAATGGCTCAGCAACTGGGACGACAGCCCTGTCCAATGTCAAACGTAGTTACCCCATTTGAAAATGTTATTACTCTTTTGACACTGGGGGCAACTCCTCACTGGCATCAAAGCTCCAACATGAACCGAAGCTGACATGGCCAATTTTTATTTCTTTGTATGACAAACTGGCATTCTGTTCCAGATGAAGCCTAAGAGAATATCCCCAAAGGCCTAATGTATCTTTTCTCTCCTGAATGAGGAACTTATCCTGAATTTTTGGCTGATGGTCAATTCTTTATTCTCCCAAATGTTTAATTTATAACCCATATTTCTTTCAGGTTTTCAGAATGGTTTATTCGGTGATTCCTGCTGGGATATAATGATAAAATATTCCTGAGCATTAGACCTCTGGTAACTGCCCCCATTTCTGTATAAATCTGTAAAAGGTGACTCTCAATTAACATGTAAATTTTTATCTCTATCCCATGGGGTATAAAATTTGGCTGTAAACTCTTTCCTCAATCTCATTTCCTATTGAACTTAAACTATGATTGAAAAGAAGCTCTGTTCAAGATAGATTATTATACTGGTTATGTTTAGTTATTTGTGAAGAGCAATGCTCAATTTAACCATCAAGGGAATTATACCAGTGATCATTAATCACAGATATACAGCTTGAATTGTTTTGAGTATTGGTAGAAATTCAAGGCTATATTGAAATTTTAATAATTAATCAGACATATGCAATGTTAATGAAGCCCAATATACACTATATGACTTGTTACAATACAATGTGGGCATAGAAAAGCATATATTTTAATAAGACCACAGAGTTGGGGGAAAACCCACTACTCATTGTGGTAACATCTTCCCCATTTTAATTTTAAGCAGGTTTGCATCATACTACTGAAAACAAAGTAAAACTATATATAGGATTGGACTCAATGAGCTAGGAACTAGATATTCTACTTAATATAAAATATAATCAAAATAATATTAATATCAATAATTATATTCTTTAATTTCATTTATCTGTTAAATAAAATAATAATTTTAAACATTTATGGTAATAGAAAAATATGCAAGAATTGTTTACCATAGCAAAAAACACTGTTCTTATGACAAATATAGTTTCAATAATGATATTAGATAATGGTAGTTTCATTTGTGAAAATATTTTTGTGATGGCCGGGCACGGTGGCTCACAGCACTCAGGGAGGCCGAGGCAGGTGGATCATTTGAAGTTCTCAGAAGTGGCTCAAAAGTTCCAGATCAGCCTGAGCAAGAGTAAGACCCCGTCTCTACTAAAAATAAAAAGAAATTAGCTGGCCAACTAAAAATATATAGAAAATATTAGCCAGGCATGGTGGCGCATGCCTGTAGTCCCAGCTACCCGGGAGGCTGAGGCAGAAGTATCTATTGAGCCCAGGAGTTTGAGGTTGCTGTGAGCTAGGCTGACGCCATGGGAACCACTATTTATCGAATATACACAGACTTATGTAAAAGGTTAAATCCAAATCTTTTCCAGGTAGATAGGGCCAAATGAGAACGTCTTGATCAGATTGAATTATTGATCAAATTCACCAGATCTTATTGGTGATACCAAATAGTTTACTCGATCATGTAACTAAGCCATGGAAAGAAACAAAACCTTTCTCTTTTCTTTGTATCTATTCATTTTAATTAGTTTTTAGTTATTGCGGTCACCACTTCTAGGAACTTCTAAGAACATGTTACTGCTGATTGCAGTAACTGAGTCTAATTAAGTTTTTGTCTTTTTGGTTTATTTATTATTATTATTTTTTGAGACAGAGTCTCACTTTGTTGCCCAGGCTAGAGTGAGTGCCATGGCGTCAGCCTAGCTCACAGCAACCTCAAACTCCTGGGCTCAAGCGATCCTACAGCCTCCCGAGTAGCTGGGACTACAGGCATGTGCCACCATGCCCGGCTAATTTTTTCTATATATATTAGTTGGCCAATTAATTTCTTTCTATTTATAATAGAGATGGGGTCTCACTTAGGCTGGTTCAAACTCCTGACCTCGAGCAATCCACCTGCCTCGGCCTTCCAGAGTGCTAGGATTACAGGCATGAGCCACGGTGCCTGGCTATGTCTTTTTGGTTTAAAGACATAAATATACACAGTGATTGTGCCCACAGTTGAGAAAGACTTATTTCTGGATACTTTATACTTCTTTTACAACCATAAATATCTTGCAATTTTCAGACAGTGGATTGATGTGCAGATTGCTCAACCATACAGCACAGTGAGCAGATAACATATATTCAGTTCTGTGGCGGGCATGAGAATTTCAAGAAGATTATGGAATGATTATTAAATTCACAAAAAGAATCTCCATTTTGAAAATGTTATTTTTAATGACAACCATGACTTAAAGTGAGAATATGTGCCAGATACAACTTTTATTCCCTCATTTAATCTCCACGATGTTATGAGGAGGTTGTTATTAACCCCTATTTACGCATGAGGAGAATGAGTCAGAAAGCTGAAGACCTTTGTCTAAGATCACACAAATAATAAGTGACATAGTTTCAGTCTTGCCATGGAGGGACCAAAGAGCTGGTTTTCCTTAGAACAGTTTTATTTTCCCACAGTATCAAGGGGACATTGCATAAAGTTAAAACTGTGTGAAAATCTAGAGCCTGCAGGAGCAAGAGAACCTTTCGGTTCAAAGCTGCTGAGCCTAAAGTTCATAACCTGCAAGAAAAAAATAACTCATGGTTTGGTGTCTGGCATCTCCAGAGGCAAAGGGGACTCACTTTGTACCCAGAACCGTCCTGGGGTTGCGATTCAGGCTCACACCAGAGGCCTTTCCATTTAGATGTTCCCTTTATTCTCCCCAAATTCCGAAGCTCACTCTCCTATTTCCTGATCCCCCTTCAGCTGCCAAATTAATCTCTGCTTGGGTTTCAGCTGTATCGTCAGGGGTTGCGTGTTATCGGCTCATGAAATGAACTCACTCAGAGGCCTGTAAGGTCTTGACGAGCTTTTGAAATCTCCTTGGTGTCGATCACTGTGCCTGATATATAGTAGAATGTGTCGAATGAATGAGTAAATGAATAAATGGATGAAAGAAAGCATATCACGATGGCAAGGGAGAGGTTAATATGTTTGAATTTACTCTAAGTTTGGCCTGGCAGCTAAGGCTAGAGAGATATATGATATACGTATGATAAATGATATATATATGGTAATTTATATATGTGTATGTGTGTGTAGTAACTGACAGGGAGAAGGGAAGCGGCATCTCCGTTGCTCTGTCACTGTTCATCTCTTTTGGGCATCTGCTCAGTGTTCTGCTGGGAGCCCCGAGACAGGCATCACTCCCAACTCTCTCTTTTGCCCCCAGCCCCTAGACACAGACAGACACACGCTTCTAGTAATTAGGGAGTGTCTTAGTCTGCTCTGGCTGACAAACAAAATACCATAGCCTGGGTGGCTGAAACCACAGAAACTTATTTCTCACAGTTCTGGAGGCTGGAAGTCCAAGATCAAGGTGCCAGCCAGCTGGGTTTCTGGTGGGGGCTGTCTTGTAGATGGTCACCTTTTCGCCGTGTCCTCAAATGATGAAGAGAGTGAGCCCTCCGTAGTCTCTTCTCATGAAGACACTAATCCTGTCAAATCAGTGCTCCACCCTTACGACCTCATTTAACCTTAATCACTTCCTTACTGCAAATACAGCCACACTGGGGGTTAGAGCTTCAACATACGAATTTTGTGGGGGACACACTTTGGTCCATAACGGGAAGGTGGTACACAAATTGGCAAATCACTTGTAATCAGTGGTGGCTAGAACAACTGGCTGGGAGTAGCCAGGGCATGACAAGGGTAGGTGCAGGCTGCTGAAGACCTGGGAGGGAACACCAGTGCCTAAGATCTGAAAACAAAAGACCTTCAGAGATTACATATCCAATGCCATCTCTGTTTCACAAGAAGAACCTGAGATCCAGCAAGATGCTACTTCTTAAGGTCATAGTGTTGTCGAAACTGCAAGGGGGCTCATCACACATCAATGAGGATTGCCCAGGAAGAAAGAACAGACATTTTGTCAGAGTCTCCAACTAAGGGAGACTGTGGGCTTTTAAAGGAGGGCCATGTGGCTTGGGGCAGGCTGTGGGGTAACAAATACGGGGCTATGTGGGGAACCATGAAGTCAGGAAGTCAGTCCAGGGGCCTTTAGAATCTCAGCTCTTTGCCTTGCAGAAAATCGACCCCATTTCTGGGAAACAACCCTAAATGTTAGTTAGTTAAGGAAGAGGATTATAAAAAAAATATGGGGGTCATTGAAATTGTTCACAGAGCCGGTTACGAGAGAGTTAGTGGCAGAGCTAGGACTAGAAACCACATCTCATTCCTCTTCCTTTTTGGTGGTTCCCAAGTTGGTTGGTCCATGGATATTACACAAAGGAGTTACAGATGCTATAAAAGAAGGCAAGTGTGTTTACTTATTTTGACTTATTTAGCACTTCTCACCCTCATGAATAACATAAAATTAAGATGTCCCATCCCCTTCACATTGGAGAATATTCTAATTCTACACCATGATGTACCATGCCTACCATTCTTTTAATTCTTTTAATTAAAGTCAATATTAGGTCTGAGGGGAAAATCAATTGCCAAGATGGAAAAGGAATAAAAATATGTCAGTGTCTGGTAACCATGTCTTTCCTTGACTTCAAGTCATCCTGGAGTAGGTCCAGCAGTAGTATTTTTAAGACTCTAAGGCATTTTTTTATGCCTTCACCAGAGAAAATAAGGATCTGTAGGGGAGACAAAATTTTACCACTACCCTATTAGGGGTTTTAGATGGGCCTTTGATTAAACTGACATAAGACAGATTAACAGGAGGAAAGTATGCAAATTTACTTAATAGTTGTACATGACACAGGAGCCCTCCTAAGGAAACTAAGACTCAAAGAAACAGAGTCAAACACTTGTGTCCTGAGTTGGACAAAGAGTAGTAAGTTGTGAAAATATGACCAGGCAAAGGGGCTTGGGGAAGGGTGGTTAATTGGGTGGAGAAGTGACTAGGAAGATAAGGTTAGTTTAACCAAGTTGGTTTGTACAGATTTCCCTTGGCTTGATTTCCCATCCTAGATGACAAGAATGTTACTTTCCTCCTGGTATAGAGAGGACCTCTTCCATATGAGAATTTTATCTCCTGCTTTTAGGAAGAAAGTGGGAGGCGGGTCAGAGTGACCTTCTTACACCTGCTGTTTTTCTTTAAGCATCTTAGCTCAAAATTGTTCTTATGCTAAAGTAGCATATTTAGAGGCAGCCTGTTCTGAACTTCTTTGGATCAGACTCTACATATCAAAGGTAGGTATGAAAGTTCTAAAAGCTCTCTCCTTACCTTCCCTGGCAATCACAGATTAAGAAAGAAACCCATGTCTTCACTGTTGCTATTTTTGTCAACATTCTTTCTAGTCTGAAGCATATTCACTTATTCAAAAAGAATAGATTGTTGAAGTCAAAAGATCTGAATTCAAGATCCAGCTCAGTCCCTTCTGGGCTGGGAAACTGCATCTGGGCACCTCTCTGTTCATCAGTAGAGTGGCAACAACACAAACCCTTATTCCCCACTGCTATGGAAAGCAAAAGAGGTGATACACGAGAAAAAGGCCAGCAAATATATTGCTTTAGTATTTACCAATGTATCTTCCAGAGAGGAAAAGGAATACATTTAAAATAGACCATCAGAGAGAACAAGTCAAGACAGTTTTGTTGATAATCTGCTTGCGAAGTAAACTAATTTCCAATTTTAAGAACCGATGGTCACAAAAAAGATAAACACAATATGATATATCTGTCTAAAGTCAACTTTAGATCAATCCATTCTCATTTTGTCAAATATAGGCAAATAACAGTAGCCTTCCTCGATGGTTCCAAATTTCACAAAGATCTCACAAAAATAAGTTTATGAAGAATTGCATTGTTTTTGACAAGGTGATTAATTTACTGCTTTCTCCACAGTTATTATATTTTTTAGTCTGAGAAAAAAAAAATCACAGAAAATAGCCCAAAAAAGAAAAAAAAATGACTTTAAGATTTTAAAAACTCTGAGTAAATACGTATTGGATAATGCATAAGTTCTTTTGTGGCAATATCTACAGTTTTTATCGTGTCATTTTACATCAAAGAAACGAACCCTTGTATTTCCCAGTCATAGTCACTACAATTCTGTGACAGTTGTCAATAGACTTTTCATGGCTTATTCACTTTTCTTCACACAGAGTAATAAGGTAATGATTGTTTTGGTTTTTTTTTTTTTTTTGAGACAGAGTCTCGCTTTGTTGCCCAGGCTAGAGTGAGTGCCATGGCGTCAGCCTAGCTCACAGCAACCTCAATCTCCTGGGCTCAGGCGATCCTCCTGCCTCAGCCTCCCGAGTAGCTGGGACTACAGGCATGTGCCACCATGCCCGGCTAATTTTTTCTATATATATTAGTTGGCCAATTAATTTCTTTCTATTTTATAGTAGAGACGGGGGTCTCGCTCTTGCTCAGGCTGGTTTCAAACTCCTGACATCGAGCGATCTGCCCACCTCAGCCTCCCAGAGTGCTAGGATTACAGGCGTGAGCCACCGCGCCCAGCCTAAGTGTTATTCTTAATTTAAAATTGTCTCTCAAAACAGTATTGAATTCAATTGCCATTAAGCGTTTGTGGAAGGATAATGATCTTCTTTTTTAAGTTTCAATGATCCTATTTGTTTCATTAAACTAAGTTTTCCACTTGGAAGTATTTATCAGGTTGCGCAGGGAAACCATTGTGCTTGGGTGTTTATTTTACCGTAGAAAAACACATCTTTCACTTGGAAATTGTTAGCCTTTTCACCGAAGCAAGTTAAATTTGGTAACACGTGGTAAACATAGAGTCAGCTCGTTGCGTGGAGCCAACCAGGTTTATGCCAGGATCATGCATGCTGCGTCAGACTTCATCGCTCTGTATTTTAATGGCCTGTCCCGATTTTGTCCACTCTGGGACCTTAGCACCACAGTCCCTAGCTAATAGGAAGTATCCCGTATACATGTTTGTTGAATGACTATCAATACTAATTAGTCTCTGTACAATATATTGCTATATTGTTGTTAGCAGAGGGAAGAACTGCATAAACACTTGTGGCAAATGATATTGGGAGCCCCCGTCCCCTATTCATGTCCTGCCACAGTCCTTGGGTTACATTCAGTTGTCAGGGAGATGGGTCCTCCTCAGTCCTGAGTGGGGGTGGGGCCGAACCTCAGTGAGTCATTCTGCCGTCCGGGACCGGTAGAACGGCTGGTGGTGCAGCACCAGCCCATGAGACAGGAGGAGGAGGACTCTATAGGGGACTGATTCTAAAAAATAAGACATGAGAAGGAATGCGCTCTTCACTGCCCATCCAGCCTCTGGATATTTTTGTGTGAGCACGTGATGCGTGAAGTTGCTGTAGCCAACTTGTGACCACAGGGTGGTGGGTGGAGGTGGCTCACGTGCTCTGAGGAAAGCAGAGCAGAAAGATAAGATCTTGTCCCTCAGTGGTGTCGTGAGCCTCTGACTTAATGACCCACGAAATCATCCTCCCCTCCGGACCGCTCATGATATAAAAATGTCCCCTTATCTTTTGAGCCGGGTGTTCTGTTATTCTCAGGCAGAAGTATCATAGCTATTCATTGACTGATTTTTGGAGTCGACTGCCAGAATGCTCAGAATCAAATTGAATGATAAATCATTACCCTGTTCCAGTCCTGACTCTAAGAGATGATCAAATTAGCCTTAAGAGTGTTCTCTTTTTCTTTCCTCAACCCAGTCCAGACAGACAGACATACACCAAGGGCCTTCACCGATATACAGGTAAAAAGAAGAGAAATGGATTTTTCTCTTCTCTAGCCTGCCGAGTGTCCCCTCCAAACCACTTCAGTCCTTTACGCAGTCACTTGGGTACCTGGAGTGCCACTGACAGCCTCGCTGCTTCTGGAGAAGGGAAACGGGGCACTGCAGGCCTCTGTGCACTGAGGGAGTCTCCTCCCGCCGGCCGCTGACCGCCCACCCACGCCCCGGCCCTGTTTGTGACGGTCCTAGTCATCTTTGCCTTGACTCAGATGGGAATCCCGGGTGCACCTGGCATCTGGCTCATACGCTTCCCATTTTCACTCTGTGTATATGCAATTGCAACTTTGCTTCTGTTGTCTGGACCGGATTTCTGTTCTGACCCTGATGGAACGGATGGAAGAACTGCATAAACTATTGTGGCAAATGGTATTGGGAGCCACCGTCCCCCACTCATGTCCTGCCACCAGTCCTTGGGTTGTATTCAGTTGTCAGGGAGATGAGTCCTCCTCAGTCCTGGGTTGGGGTGGGGGCGAACTCAATTGGTCATTCTGATGGCCAAGGGGCTGGTAGAACAGCTGGTGGTGCAGCACCAGCCCAGACTGCCCAGGCAAGGTGAAGGAATTTGAATTTCATCTAAATGGGGTGAAAAGATACCAGACAGGAATCAACAGGGGACCTGGTGCAGAGCAGCAGCCGATTTCCAGAGCTCTTCGTGTCCCCAGCCAGATGCTTTCCATCCTTTACCTGACAGGTCGCTCCGGGCCTTGGGGTTTGTAACTCCTGGTGAAGGAGGAAGGCCTGGGCAGTCAAACCCTGGGCCAGGCTGTTGCCTGCAGCACACTGAGCATGCGCGGTACGCAAGCTGGGCACAATTGCTTAAGGCCGTTCACTGACAGTCTCCATTTAGGCCATGTGGGGACGGAAAGGAAGTACAGGCAGAAAATCATGGAATTCCTAATAAAAAGTGAGTGGGGAAATTAGTTAAAAGGCAATAACACAGCAGCAGTGATTCAAAAAAGCATGACTTCATGATGCAAAGTAGCAGTTTAGTTCATAAGCAAATCCTGGAGAAACTCCCCATCCCAGCTGAGTCATCCAGTCAGTAGATGGCTCATAAATAGCTCCCAGTTGCAGAGAACTATATTCTGGGATTGCTGTGTCTTCCTTCTGCTATGTGTCTGTGTGTGAGTGACAGCGCTTTTGTGGAGGAATCATCAAATGGTGGAGGAGAACTGGGAGACTGGCTCACCAGCTCTCTCTGCCTGAAGCAGAGACTAACGGGTTTTGTGCGGGCCTGGGGGAGCCATCTCATCCTGGAGCACCTTCCCATGGGCACAGCATACCGTGTTTCCCCGAAAATAAGACAGGGTCTTATATTTATTTTTTCTCAGGAAGACACCCTAGGGCTTATTTAAGTACAGTACAACAATCTACATTTATTCAAATGTAGTTAAGTCGTCTTCTTCTGGAAAGAACATCATCATCACTCTCCAAATCCCGAATTCCATCTTGAATTTCTTGCGACTCTATTTCCTTTAGAACCATTGGCCCTGATCTCTCATGTGGAGCAACAGAGCTCGCATGGGGCAGATGAGAAGGGCTGCTCGTCTTCTTGACGGCTCAGTGACAAAATGCATGGGTTGTGCAGATACGCTGCGTAGCCACAGCCATCACTAGGTCTTATTTTGGGGGTAGGGTTTATATTGCACAAATGCTAGGAATCCTGCTAGGGCTTATTTTATGGGTAGGTGTTATTTTTGGGGAAACACGGTACATCCTGCCTGCCCTCTCTCCAGTAAAGGAACAATTGTGTAGCAAATGGTTCAGTTTTAAACCATTCCACTCGGCCATCTTAAATGACCTCAGCTAGCTAGTTCATAGGAAACAAAACAGAGATAAAAATCTCTTTGAAGGGCAAGCTCAGTAAATGAATGAAGGTATTTGGCAACGTTAAATTCCTATTTGAGCATGTATAGCCATTTTCAACAACTACTCTTCCAATAAAGTGAACGAGAAATTATTATTTACTCATCACAGCTTTATTTAATTGCTTAAACAACAAGCACATCATTACTCAATGGTCAGATTTTATAAGGAGGAAAAAGTGAGGGAGCATCCTGCATACTTTTCAGAGGTGTGCCTTTGTTCCAGAGACCGGCTGGGGCGTGGTGTGAAGTTAAAGGCTTATAAAAACAAAAGCATCTGAGCATGCCTCAATCATGGACAATGGAACACTCACCATTCATGGTCTGATTATACTGCTATTCAGACTGGAGCCGGAAACAAACAACAAACACATAGTCTTATTAAGAGTTTTCAGGTAATTGCTTCTAAAAAGGCTATTTTTTCTTTTCCTATTTAACAACAATGTATTCCTTTGCACAGATTTGTAGGGCATCACAATACAAGCCAAAACTGTTGGTCAGGCTTAAAGGAATATGGAATTCCAAATAATACTTCTGCTTGGATTTGTGTGAAGGATGATAATTAACAGTAACAGCAACAAATGACATTGTTTGCTAACATGGGCCAGCAGGAAAACTTAATGGAATCTGGCTCATAACTGTAAGAGAAACTGTTCTATTTACCTTTCCCATACCCAGGAACAAAAGATCCAGGCATGATTTAAAACTGTGGTTACAAATAAAATACTTGGGGCTTCATTTCTTTGTTTACTCAAAATTATTTTTCTCGAAATTTAATTACAATGGAGCATAAGAAAAAGGTAAAGGTCTACAACATAATATTCCCTCCCTTTCACCCTAGCAAAGAATTAAATAAAAAAATTAAAAAAAAAAAGATGATCACAGGAATTTCTGACTTGTTTTAGGGGAAAAAATGTGACATTTTTGAGTAGCAATGGAATGTTTTTTTAGTGGGTGGAAACAGTAACAGCAGACACTTGGAAACACAATACTATATTTTTTTTATTTAATGGAAAAAATACTTTCAAACACATTGCAGTTTATCTATAGAGAAATCAGTGTACAGAAAAGTGAAATGTATGGCTAGTTTTCAGAATCATAAAAATCAGACAAAAACTCAAGAAATTTTACCTCGGTAACATAAATATTTTTAAAAATCTAATGTAAAGAAATATTTTTAAATAGTCCTATTAAGGTGGTTAGGTAATTTGTGCTTTTCTTTGCTTTTAAAAACATTCTGCAGTGTGTGTGTGTGTGTGTGTGTGTGTGTGTGTGTGAAAAAGAAACAATATATATCAATGGTTTTCCATGAACATATTTTAAGTTCAGAAATGCATTTAAGACATCATTTATTCAACTTAAAACTATATTGCATCATGCCTGGTCAACTTGCTTAGGATCACCGGTAGAGGGTTGATATAAATATCAATATCTATTGGATGGCCATGGTACATTATAAAACCAATATATATTTTTATGCCAAAAATGTATTCAGTAGAAAAAAACCAGTGAAGCTTACCATTTCTGTTACATAACTAGGGATGTCCTGCCCGTCCTGAGGACAAGAGTGTGACTGCCATACCTGGGGGAGGAAGGAACGCCCTACGAATCTGCCAATCAGAACTTAGCGTGCCAACTGCAGAAGAATGCAGAGTACGCGTTAGCCCATGGGCCAAGCAGCACAGGTACAACATAGTCTGGAAAGTGACCTAGAACAACCGGCTTTCGGAGAGGCCCATGGGAAATTCACATGCACAGTCAGACTCAAGTCAGATAACTCCCAGCTGTCCATCAAAGTGGTTCCATGATGACATCTGAACCATGGGAAGGTCCCAATGAGGACACTATGAAACAAGACCCAGACCATGATCAAGGTCTCTTTTGCTACGGCAATAGGTTGGGTCTCATCTGTGGCATATGTATCTTGCTCTGTAAACCTATATGTTGCTCTTGCTCTATAATCCTATCTTCCCCCCTCCAATAAATTTCACCTTGTGCTTGCCTTACTTCGGTGTGTCTGGTCATTCTTCTGCCAAGAGCACACCACGAACCGAGAAGGCAGAATGAGATTGCCAAATCTGACATTTCCTTTGTGTAATGCCCACCTTCCCACAACCTCATACGGGAAGACTTCTGCAGAATTCTTTTCACTGAGCCATACAGCCTTTGCTATAAGTTTAATTCCAATATTCTGATGAGAAAGGAACACATAAATAGATGGTGACCAGTTCCAATTCTAAGCTGGGCATCAGAATTACATTGGGAGCTATTTTTGAAAATCATGATAAAGTTATAAATGCTCATTGGAGGGAAAGTAGGAAACTGTAAAAATTAAACATTAGAAATGCCTTTTTTTTTCCTTCTCCCCACAAGCCATTTCCTAGAGACAATCCCTGTTAATAGTCCAATGTACTGTATATCTTACCAGGTATTATGCATGCCTATGTAAACCATCAAAAACCAACATTTCAACAAATTGAGTTTAATGATCTAATTGGCTTTTATTAGTGATTTCATGAGTCAGGCAGCATCCCATCAATGAAACAGAAAGTTGTCCTGAAGAGCTGAGTAGACAGGGTGGGCTTAATAGGCAGAAAAAGACCGACTAAGGCAGAAGTAAGGAACAAAAAGAACAAAAAGAAGATTGGTATGTTCAAAAAATACTTTCATTATATGTTAAAGCAGGGGGACTTCCTTATTATGCCAACTCAGGTTGACTGGGTACCTTTGGCTGTGAATCGTCTGTACTTTAGAAAACTGGCCTGTTTCCAAGTTCAGTTTAGATTCCATGGCACCTAGCACAAGAGACTTCATTCTGGTGTGATCTGCTCTGTTGGGGCCTAGTGCAGGAGCTCAGTCCAAAACAACAGCCTCCCATAAATTTCACTTAACAAAGCATATAGGAGGTATGTGGAAATAGAATGTATGTACACTTTTTAAAATTACTGGACTCATACATATCACTGTTCTGCAACTTTTTTAAAAAAAACATTTGCTTTCTCACTTAATCCATGGCAAAGACTTAGAGGTTTATTCATTGAACATACTGAACTAGAGCGGCTCTGGACAGGAGATTTCTGGCATAGCCAAAAGCTTACCTGGCAGGGTATTGGCGAGAAACAGATGGCACGCTTTTCCCTGTACTGAATAGAGGGGGAAAACTGAATGCCTTCGTTACGAAACGTGTCCCCTTTTTCACTCCCAAATACACAGGCAGCCACATATCCCTTTCTAAGGAAACTGACCATCCAAAAAAGAAAAAACAAATTTAAAGATAGACCTGTGTCACAATATCCCTACATGATACTTGCAATACAAAAAGCACTGCCTAAGCACACAGAGCTTCTGAATTAGTCTTTCAGAGCCTCATTTTAAAATAGAAACAGACCATGAGGGATCACTGAGCATTTGAAGAAACCCAGACGTAAAAGAACAAAACAAAGAAACATAAAAAAGAAACTTTCAGGGACAGAGATTGCTCAAGAAGCAGAAGGAAGTGTGTGTGTTTCCAAAGTTATAAGAGAATATATATATCTCCTCCATGAAATAAGAACTGATAAAAAAAATGGGGGGGAGCATTCAGAGAATAAAAACAGCTCTGGGAAATTAATCTTATGAGAGCAGAAATAAACATGCAATAGAAGGATTGGAAGATAAAGTTGAGGACATCTCTAAGAGAATAAAATTAAAAGCCAAAGAGATAGAAACTATGAAGAAAAGGATACAAAAGTAAGGTCAGAACAGAGATAAAAATTCATTTGGTAGGAGTTTTAGAAACAGGGAACAGAGAAAATAGAGAGAGAAATATCAAAGACATGGTATGAGAACAACCCCTCAAACTGAAAGGCAAAAATAGAATTTTCCGTGTAAAACTTCCTATCAAGGCACAGTGCAACGAATGGAAAGAGATCAACATCAAAGAATATCTTTGTGAAATTTCAGGACAACAGGGAGAAAAGGAAGATCCTAAAGGGAAAAAAAGCAGGTCACGTATTTCTGGAAGGAGAACCCAAATAGCTTGAAGACAATGGGGCAAAGCCTTCGTGCTTTTGAGGGCAAATTATTTCAAACCTAGAAATATAAACTGACCTCAAAACTCAATTAGTAACGAAAATAAGCTCAATCCACACTTCCCTGGAGTGCTCTGGGCTTTCATTGCAATGTCATCTGTGACTGTAAAAACTCATGTGTGATTCGGGACCTGCTTGATGTGCTGGGAGAGGACGACAGGAATCTCGTCCCACAAGGCCTGGCGCGGTATCCAGACATGAACGCCAACTTTTCGGGTCTGAAGTCCACAGGTGTTATCTTACCATTTTTTTTTTTTCAGATGAGAATATTTATACATCTCCAGCTTTCTATTTCTGTTTTCTCCTTGGTGCCTCGACAGGACGTCACGTGTCAACTCATTACCGCTAGAAGAGCCGCTGAAGGCGGAGAAGGGGAGGTGAGGGGAGACGAGCTTCTTCCCTGGAACATGGCGCAGGGCCTCACAGGCTCAGAACCATGTCTACTGACCGGCCAAGTTAATAACACCTTCAAAAGATTTCAACTTCAGAGCTGTGAAGGGAGCACAAGCTAGATTCTCCAAATTTGCTATCAAATTCTGATTTGATTATGTGTACTTGTTCTATCTTTTCTGGTCAGAGAATTATCCTCAATGATAGGGAAAACAGACACACAAATTTTAGTAGATTTTTTTTTTTTTAAAGAGGGTTTTCTGATATCTCCGCCTATGCTATTTAAAATTTTTGCTTCTCATACTGATGCGGAAAATGTTGGGTGCTGGGACGCCGCCGCTTGCCACCTCCCCGTAGTTCTGCATCTCCGGGGGCCAGTGCTGCTGGGGGGGCTGGAGGCCCCGTGCCACTGGGACCCCGCGTGCTGGAAAGCCCCAGGCCCACGTGCTGCTGCCTGTTTCCCGCCACGCTGCTTGCGTGACCCTGATTGGGTAATTTTTGAATCCCACTGTTTTTGATTGGATGTTAAGGCTTGTTGTTGATTGGATGTTAAAGCTTGTTGCTGATTGGATGTTAAAGCTTGTAGTTGATTGGACGCTTCTTGAGCCCTACCAAGGGTATAAAAGCAGGGGCAGAAGGGTAGGAAGGGGAGAACATCAGAAGACACGGAGAGAGGTGTAATACTAGGTGTGCTGAGTCTGCTGTAGAAGAATAAAGGTTGTTATCCGACTCTTCGTGTGCCGCGCGGTTCTTTCCCCGGTCAAATGAATAAGAGGGTCAAATGAATAAGAGCTGTAATGCTAGCTGTACACATTGCCGCAACAATATCTCTAAAATGCTTTTTTTTTTTTTTTTGTCTTCAGACCTGTCACAGTTTACCACATTCTGAATATTGGCCTAACTATATTTTTATAGGTCTAGGCTACCCTTCTAAGTATATTCTTGATTAGATTTCTCTCTTTTTTTTTTTTTTTCTTTGTTATATATTCATTCTTTTAAAATGTGAGCTGGCCGAAAGTATGTTCTGAGTGTCCACAGTTTGGAGGACTTTCTAGCCATTGTCCTAGCAGAATTGCTAATAATTACATTGATGTGATTTTGGCTTCTGAGAGGTTCCCACTCACTCACATTTGTCAGAGGAAGCAGTAGCAAAAAAATGGTTAATAGACCCTTGTAGGCTCTCTGTCCCCTCTTTCGTATAGTCTGTAGGATATAGCAAGCCCTGATGGCTAGTGACAAGGGCACTTAAGTCACCTCCTGAGCAATTTTCTTAAGCTCCTGTTTTTTTCTATGGATTGAAGCCTGCTGCTTCCTGGAGGGTTAGGGTCTACCCTCCACGAGCAGTGGTTCAAAACCCTGGCTGCACTGGTAGATTTACCCAGGCAGCTTTTAAAGTATACCAGTACATGGGCCCCACCTCGGACTAATAGAATTGGAATCTCAGAGGGCTAAGTCTGCGCTAGAATACCAGAGAGGCTGTCATCCTGATGACTGTGATTAAAGGACCAACATTTTAGGAGACAGGTGTTGCTATTTGTTGTAACTTCAGTTCTGCTACGTATGAACCATTCCAACATGACAAGTCCCTTACTCAATAGAGTGGAATGGTTGATACTAGGTATGATTTACCCAGACCGGGATTTGCGTCCTGGCTGTGCCACTTTTATAAGCTTTGTGACTTAGAGCACATTACTTAACCTATTCTAAAATGTGGCATTAATAACATTATCTACTCATTGATGTTTTGAAAGTATTAAATGGGATAATGTATATAAAGTACTATAATGCCTGAGTAAATATTAAAACAAAAAGAGTGTTTAATAATCTCGTTGCTAATTTACTTAACTTCTCTATCCTTCATGAGCGCCATCTGAAAATGAGAATAGTAATAGAACCTACTTCATAAAGTGGTCCCAAAAATTAAAGGAAATAAAATATTCCCATAATAAACACATAGTAAACACACAAAAAATGTTTGCTATTGTGATTAATAATCATAAGAAAAGCAATAAAACAATACCTGCTCAGCCACTCCACTGTGTAGTTGTAATTCTCAAATTAGTTCATATAAGTGAAAAGCACTATTCTTACAAAAATACTAACACCATACAAACGTAAGGGGTGTGTGTATGTAAATAATTTATAATACAGATGTAGAAATTTATAATGAGTTTGAATGTGCCAGTCCCTTTCAATGGTAGGCTGAATCATGTCCCCTCAAAGATTCACATCCTTTTTTTTTTTTTTATTTGATCAGAGTCTCACTGTTGCCCTGGCTAGAGTGCCGTGGCATCAGCCTAGCTCACAGTAACTTCAAACTCCTGGGCTCAAGCAATCCTGCTGCCTCAGCCTCCCAAGTAGCTGGGACTACAGGCATGCGCCACCATGCCCGGCTAATTTTTTCTATATGTATTAGTTGGCCAATTAATTTCTTTCTATTTTTAGTAGAGACGGGGTCTCGCTCTTGCTCAGGCTGGTTTTGAACTCCTGACCTTGAGCTTTCCTCCCGCCTCGGCCTCCCAGAGTGCTAGGATTACAGGCGTGAGCCACCAAGCCCGGCCAAAGGGCCAAAGATTCACATTGTAATTCCCAGAACCTACAACTTACATTACCTTACATGGTGAAAGAGACTTTGCAGCTGTGGTTAAGCTAGGAGTCTTGAGATGGGGAGATTATTCTGGAGTACCTTGGTGAATCCAGGCAATCACAAGGGCTATGAATAAGAGGGAGATGGGTGATCAGAGTGAGTGGCTGGAGACGAGATGAAGGAGCAAGAAGTTGGATGGATACGAGGAAGGGGCCACGAGGCAAGGAACACAGGGGACAGGAACACAGGGGACGCTCTACAAGCTGAACAACGCAAAGAAATGGATTCTCCAGCTGAAAACTCCAGAAGGATCCAGCCATGCCCACAGTTTGGTTTTAGCTCCAAAAGACTCATTCCGCACTTCTGATCTCAGAACTGTAAGAAGACAAATTTGTTTTAAGCCACTAAGTTTGTGTAATTTGTTACAGCTGCAATAGGAAACGAATACATTTCCCTTGAAGTCAAGGAAACCGTGAAAGTAAAAGTGGAGGATCTGCTGACTGCTTTGGGGCACAGTATGTTCATGACCTTTATTTATGGGAATTTATTTTTCTTCTGAGGTAGGTACATAAATTGGTTGAAAGGGTACTTAGTTTTTAATTCTTCCAAGAAGGAAGGAAGTTGCAAAATCAATTAAATAAATATTTGCTAACTAATGACCTAGTCTATGCAAAATTTTGTATACATGTTATCTAATAGAAATAAAATTAGATAGTAAATATCACACAATGGAGATGTAAAAGGATATAACCTGATTCTCTCAACAGCAAGATCAAAAGTGCAAATCAATACTGTTTCCAGGTATCTACCCATATAGTTATTCAAGATTATATCAATAAAGTTATTTATATTTTATAGTTAAAGAAATTTGGTAAGGCTTAATTCTGATAATGTAATTACTTTCAAATATGTTTGCAAAAATGTATTTGTAAAAGGTATTGATGGTAATAAAGGAAACCTTTGTTGATAGTAGGGAATTAGGTAGTTGTTTTGACTTTGTATGTATGTAGGGTTGTCAGATTTAGTAATTAAAGTTGAATTTCAGAAAATTCAACAATTAATAATTTTGATATACATATGCATACAGTATTTAGAACATATTTATACTAAAGAAAAATAATTGTTTAGCTGAAATTCAAATGTAATGGGGCCTTATATTTTAGCTGGCGACCCTAGTTGTATAGCTATTGGTAAAACCAGTTAACATACAAGCAATCGTTACTTTTTACTTTAGTACATTTCTGAAAATCACATCAGAGGAGAGAACTGTAAAATAAAGATCATTTCAATCTTACTAAGCATAAGCTTCTACTTAAGGAGAAATCACCATTTGTATTATCAGGTACCGCTGAACATCGGTCAATTAAAATGCAAATTGAGGCCATTTTTCCTGATGAACATACTTCAGAGATGGATAAAACTCATGAATAACTGATTAATGGTGAAAAATGATATATGGGCTTTAATGACACTGTTAGATAAGTAAATCAGTGAAATTCAAAGCCGGAAAAAGAATAAATGGACATATAATTAGAAGGTGCTCTGTGGATTATAAAACAGCAAGCCATGTCCTTAGGGGAATTTGGCACACAGGGTTACTTCTAGGAAGTATTGGGGCACACATAACCACATTATATGTTTCCTTCTCTTCCTAACCATCAATTTTGTCCAGCTGAAATCTAGTTAAATAAATTTCCAAGGCTCCCTGGGGGGTGGGGGGGAAGGTCACAAAAAGGCAGAGGAAGAACAGTTCCCCCATTTGCGTTAGCAATCTGGTGAGAGAGTGTATAGTGAGGGTATGTGCTGTCCAATTTAGCAATAACCAATGTGGAGGAGAAGTGAGAAAAAAATTGAATAAACCTTTTTTGTTTTCCCCTGTGTTTCTCCAGTAACAGGCCCCCTCTGAGACAAAAGACTGATGCCGCCTACAGTCTGGGGACAGCTTCAAACATGAGATCAAGAAACTGTAAAGTACGGCCGGCTGTACTTTATAACAGCTGTCAGAGTTCCAGTAGTTATAGATTTTTAGGGAGCAAGAGATCAGTCATTTGGTAATTAGTAATAGATATGTCCTGACTATCAACAATGTTCAAAAGAATCATCCCCAAGATGTTTCCATCCACCGGTTCATAAAATGCGCTCGTTCTTCTCCTGGCCTTTTGATGTTTTCTCCTAATCTTCTCCCCCCTCGCTCCCGACACCCTGGCCTCAAACACAGCAAGCATGTTGGCAGCCCTGAGTCACAGCCCTTTCCCTGAAGCATGCATGCCTTTTGGGATCCAGTCTTGCTTCCCACACCCGCCTTCCAATTCACCTCCGACAGTATTGAGAACCTAGAGCTGTTCTTCATTCCCATTTTTGCATAATTCTTTTCCATAAAAATTAATTTTGCTCTGGTCTGTGGTTCTACAAGCTAGATGTCAAGTGAATTATATAAGTTTTGCCCTTAGTAAATATATTCGAATGTAACAGCTTGTAATTTGTCACCAGTTTTTAAGTTTAAGAGATATGTTTCTATTTAAATGGTCTTAGATTGATGCAAATAAAATGTACTATCTTCCCATTTAGAGAGCAAGTGTAAAAGAGTAATGATTTGAAGAGAAGCCAAAATATAATATAGGAAAAGCAAAACTCTACAAGTGGTAAAGAGTTGTAATGAAATCACAAATGACTGTAGGGTGATTACAGTTTATCACATTCGGTTCTAAAGCTAAAGTGAGTGTAAAATCATATTTAAATAATAGATTGCTGATAATTTTCCTTAATGAGATTGTCTTTTCACGGCGTCAAATATAATCTATTTTATTAAAAACCTGATATTGTTTATACTTAAACTTACATGACGGTAGTTTCTTCAAAATAACCTCATTTGTGAGGGAGGTGTCTAAGGCATAGAGTAGTCGGGGCAAGATTAATGTATTACTACTTGAGAAGACCAGGAACCATAATGATGTCTCAGTTCTTCCCTTGGAATTAATATTTTGTGCAAACATATTTATAGATTTTGTGGGGTTTTTTTTAACATTATTTCTGAAAGTATTCGCTCATTTTTTCACACCAATGCTATGGTTCCTCAGAACACTCTTCTCATCTTTATGAGTTATTTTATCGTCTTAGGTTGCACATAGATCATTTCTTTGCTTCACTGCCTTCCAATACAATTTCCTGAAGCCCATTATTCAACGAAGGGGTGCAATATTTTTTAATACCAGGCATGTTAATATTGACTTGACAGTAATTAGTCTATTTTTTTCCAGTAAACAGATTTGAATATATATAACATACAACATTTACATAGACATTTTAAATAGTAGACCACAAAGATTACATTTGATCTGAAAATGTCATTATCAGTAAAATCCCCTTTCCTACCCTTTCATTCGCTTTTTAATGCTATTAATTTTTTCAACTATTTATTGCTCAATTTTTAAAACATAAATTTGGAAGAACAGTACCATAAACACCCACATTGTATACATTATGCTATTTTACCTTGATTTCAGTATGCATCTCTTACAAAAAGGATATTCTCCTGTATAATTATGATAACATCTCCATACTTAGGAAAATAATAATCCCATATTGTCATTTAATACCCAATTTATTTTCAAATTTCCTCAATTTTATTAATTCTTTTTCATAGCTGGTTTTATTTTAGTTTTTTTTTTAATTAAATGTTATATTTGTGCTAATTGAAAATTCTGTGCTAATTTTGTATGTGAATATATAAATATATATCCTATTTTGTTTAGGTATAAGGACTTAATTAGATTCCACTTGGACTTTTCCAACCATTATATATGTTATGTGTGTGCTTCACATTGTATACCATCAAGAGGTACATAATGTCAAGTCGAATTATTGATGATCATTTCATATGAGGCAGAGACAGCAAGATCACTCTATTGTACTTCCAAACTTCATTAGCAAGTATAGTCTGCTCTAACTCAGCAGATGTGGTAGTAAAAATCATCAGGGATACAAAATTGCAAAATAAAAACCACAGAGCTTATGGGGCAAATCAGGTTAGAAGTATAACACACAAAAACTTCATCAATTACACATTTAAAAAAAACGGAGCCCAGTGGAATTGATAGCACAATTTGGCACATATTAAATGGTTGGGAAATACATAAACAGTATGTAAATAGGGCACTTTCTCCTAAAAAGACCCGAAGTTTGCATGTAGAAGTGAGTGACAGACGATGACTCTTTTGGATTAAATCATGTATAAGAAGCAAATGCAAAATTTGCACTATATTTAAATTGTTCCCTAATATATTTAATCACATTAGAACTTAATTGTGGTGTCAAAACAAGCTATTGCAGAACTAAATCTGTGGGTTAATGCTTTGACACCCTATGACTATCCTATTTCTCACCAACGTTTCTCTTATTGGTTTTAGCATGCATTGATTATGCTTGCCTGAGTCAATTATTTCAATGGCAGTTGCAAAATAGTAACTTTCCAATCCCATCAATCCTTCCACATTACTACACTAACAGTGGTCTCCACAAGGAGCTTTTCCTCCTCTACACAGAGAACAGTCTCAGCGTTACCCTTTGCACTACCCACAAGTCAAATCCTTCTTTTTGTGGCTGTCCTTCAAGTGTTTTAAAGCCATGATTTTGGATTCTCTCTGTCTTCCTGCCTCTCGGTTTCCTTAACTGTTTCTCATATCACATTTTGGAATTCTTTCACTGTTCTGGTCACTTTAAAAAAAAAAAAGTAAGCTCCAATTGCACATGGCAAATATAACTGGAAAACATGGGCTCTGATTGAATGGATTGAGACAATTGCCTTCCTCACTCTGGACATTACCATTCTAGTAATGCAGCTCAGAGGCAGCGTAGCTTTGCTAAGACTCACATCTTACTGTTGACTCATATTTCCACTAAAACTGCTGAGCTAAATTTCTTCCAATCTCACTCGTTCAATCTTTTTTAAGACCAAGTATCAAGGATTTACTGTGTTAAATCCCATTTTAGTAAATTCAACCCATTTGTCCAGATCTTTCCGTTATCAGGTTTTTTATGCTCGCTATAAATCTAAGGGGCTTCTTATTTTTATCTAAGTCGTTAATAGATTTGATCAGCAAAGGGCCAAGGACAGAGCTTGCCCTGGACTGTGATCATTTTGACATTTCTTGATTATGATCATTCATCCAGGGCTCCATCTATCAAACTGTCCTTGCCTCTAGCTAACATTTCTCCATCTAATAATCCTCAAAGATACCAAATGAGAGACCTTATCAAATGCTTTGCTGAAGTCAAAATACCCTGGGTCTACAGTATGCCCCTTAATTACCCCTTTAGTCACACCGTCTAAAATAGAAATAAGGTTAGCATGACATCACATGCTTTTGGGGAAGCCATAGCCTTGTGATCCTGGCTTCCTTTCAAGGAGCTCACAGATTGCTGAATATCAAACAACTCATTCATCAATGTAACAAAAGGCACTGTTTTAAAAAAGTGAAAATGAAATATGTTCAGGGAGAATTACCTTAAAATTCAGATAAAATATTGAGTTGTAATGCTTATTTAAAATTTTTAAAATTTCTACTATGCTTTGACCACAGATGAATGTTGTAGAAGCATGAAAATACAATAAATACCAAAAACTATGCTTGATTCCAAAAGAAGACCTTTCATTTAAGTTTTTGATGCACTGTATTAACTTTCATTTTTATATATTTTGAACAGATTCTCATTGTTTTAAAGGATTTACAATTTTTTTTAAAAGGATAAAATGTGGAAGTCAGTTTTATTCTCCAACCCTGCTTTGAAAATCTTTACATCGTTAGTTTGTAACACTGGCTGTGAAGCCTTGTTAAATAACATTTCAATGTTACCAGCTTTATGTGATGTTTGATAGGTCTATAAATCTATTTTAAAAGAGAAAGGAGAAATCAGTTAACAGAGTTCAACTAAAGGGATCAATCAGTAATTGCATGGCAGACAACCCTGAATGTAGATTGATCTGTGCTAAAACTGTAGCACTGCAGTTATATTCTGGAGTGGAGAACTCTGGTGAAGTCCAGGTAGCATTACTTCATGAAATTAAAGTATCAGTGAGAAAAAGTGTGATGGCTATTTCTGTATAACCGTAGAACTCTAAAGAAGTGTTTTTGGCAGTAAATTTTACTAGGCCTAAAACACCGCTATCTTTGTCTTTGAATTCATGTAGGAAAATCATTCTGTAGTACAATTGCCAAATTTCTCTGGTGAGTTGGTGCTGCTGAAAAGCAACAGAATGAGGTATGTGGTTGAGATGTTAGAGATACATAAGTACAATCACACTGCTGCATTTAAATGTTCGTTCTGTTTAAGATGCTAAAACAGTTATGCTTAAGGACATCGAGATATGAAAGTGACTATATAAGTCACTTAATAGTATAGCATATATATAGTAGATAACATTTAAATCCCTTAAGAGTACAATATTAGGCATATGATCCAAGAAAAATAATATGCTTAATATTATCACAATATGTGGAAGGGTAAGTTCAATGTTACAAAATAGAAAATACTGAAGTCAATTTATATTGATTCAAAAACCAATAGCATCAATCCTACTTAAAAGAAGATAATTTAATTATACTTTATTTCCTATAGAGGAAGTGAGCCCTTTACCTTCATGAAATTCCACTAGGAATTCTGCATCTAAATACTACTTGGTAATTTCCATCTTCTGTTGAAATATCAATCTCTTTTCCTAGAATACCCAACATTGTAATTGTTGGATTAAGCAAGGAATAAAAATCATAAGGCAAATTATTCCTTCTCTTCTTCCCACATTCAGAATACAAATTCTTGTCTGCTTCTTTTCAGTGATTTTTTTAAAAATCTAAGTAATAGTATAGTATTATTATTTATCATGCTAGCCTATATTTTAGGGAATTCTGGAATACATACCATACAAATGAAATCAATTGGCTAGTGGTAAACTATACAAAATACATTTTACTATGGAAAGTTTAATGTTAATTTCAGCTGACCTTCCTATGAATTTATTTATTCCTCTCCCCTTCCTTCGCCCCATCTAAACAAACTCCATGTTAATTGCAAATTGAGCTCTGGCTCAGGAAATTACTGGCCATGCTTTCCATCTATTTGTAGTGCGCTACCCAGGACTATAAAATTAATGGAATAGAACATTTTCCAGGTACGTGCCAATTACTTTTAAAATAAACATCTTTTAACTAAAATGAACACTGTGCCAATATATGTATTTGATTTGGAAAGTGATTTTTAAAATTAGAAGAAAATCTTGGCTTAGTTTTTATAATGGGCCAACAATCCAAGTCCATTACCCTTCTCAAACTGATGAGTTCCATTGCGGATGGCACTTAATTAAATAAGGTAATGCATGTTCTTATTAATATGAATGTTCTATTTATCTTATACAAGGGAGTTCACATAGTAAAGAAAGTCAAATCTTAATGGTTACATTAAATAATATTTTCCAGGCTGGCAAAAACAAAAGGCTTTTGAAGTATAATTTTTTTCCAAATACTTATTTTGTTCTACTCAGTTAATCTTACAAATTGACACATTAAGATTCTAATTTTTTTCCTTCTATTCATTTTTTTAAATCAACTAAAGGTCTTGTGATTCTTAGAAATACTGGTCATGTTTATTTTACTGACCTTTATAAAAATAAACTTCCCCCTTTTTTAATATAAAAATATCTGGATATAATCCACAATATTACATGATCCATAAAAGCAAAGACATTCCTAGAAAAGAAAGTCCTGCCATAATTGTTCTGAATGTTATTATCTAATATTGTGTCACATTTTCTATAAGATATTGATGTCAGACAATGGATATACTTTATGCATTAGAGTCTTTGATAAATAAATTCCACAATAAGAAAATAGAAATGCAGTCACTTCTAGAATATAAACAAATTTAGTAACTAGTCTTTCTTCTCACACATGCACACACACACACACATACACAAAGGATATGAATGACATAATAATGAATTTTAAATCATGAAAAAAATTTATATAAACAGAATATGGAAAAATGTTCTGTTTGGAATGAATGTTACAATCAGAGTGGGTTCAGGTGGAGTGATTTTTATTGGCCCAATGAAAGAAGGTCTTTACCTTTTACTGATAAACACTGAAATGGAAGGAGGTTGCTTACTAGGAGTAGTTCAATAAAAGAATACATAACACCCATTTGCTAACCAATTTAGACATTCATACAACTAAAGAGAAAAAAGAAGAGAGGGAAATAATGGTTAAGACAGAAAGAGAGAAAGAATGGGGTTAATATGGATAAATGAAACGCGTAGGCCATTTAAAATTATAAGCAAAATAATTTTTAAATATTTTCACAGAAACCTAATAACTATCGCACAATAGTTTGAGAAATGACAGAAATAGCTAATTTGAATTTTAGTTCAATGTACAAATCATAGCCTCTGTGGGATGCTAATGGCCTCAAACCAGGCATCCAGATTGATCTTAATTAGTTAATTATGTTCTCAAAGAGAATCTGATTTCAGAGTGTTATTTCTAAGATTTTTTAGAAGGCAATGAGGCTTTGAAATTATAGTTCAAGTAGCACTAATAAAGAAGAAAGAGAAATAACAGAAAAAGTATTTAAATATCTAATGTACATATGGGAAGATAAAAGAATGGTAATACAAGCATGTTAAGGTTTGAAGGCAGACACAGAACCACTCTATATATTCTTTATATAGGTGCTGCTGATACCAGCAAGGTGAGCTAGCAGGTAAATGACAACAGGCAAGAGCTGCCACAATTCCTGGTGCCTCTTCACAGATCTTTGGACCCTAAAAGTTATGCTACTTCCCCTTTTCAAATGTTTTTGTGACCCACCCTAACTAGAAACACACAGGGAAGAGAATTCCAGGAAATGTGGTCCAGCCTAGCCAAATTAGCATATTGCCAGGCCGCCAGAGTATGCTTAGGGATTAATCAGGAAATGAGATGACAGCATGGTACTAAAATGTATGCTCCAATAAAATGCGTCCAAGCTACAAACTTGAACTGCATCCACTGGTATGCTGTATAAGCAAAAGGTGCTGTGTCAATCAGACTGCTGGCAGAAACAGAAGGCAGACCCAGAGGGTTTAGCAAAAGAAAGCTTGAGAAAGGGGCTGTACACAGAGTGTGAGCGGAATTAAGGAAATTAACAAGGGATGTTGGAGCACCCACGAAACAGCAGCAGTGGGAAGCCATTTCCACCCTAAGTCCTAGCTAGCCAGAGGAGGGAACAGCACCAGTGAGCCACAGGAGGGGTGGCAGAGGGGGATCTCAATGAGACCCAGAGCAGAGAAAGGCAACCTCTGTCCAAACTGCTCGCAGCAAAGAGGAAGCAAAGGGAATCGAACACCCCAAATTCTTTCTGCTCTGGATCTTCCATCGCACACTGTCTACTGACATTGCTGAACGTAACTGGGCATCTGCAGGCAAGGCTCCCAGACAATGCTGTCTGTGGACAGCAGCCTCCTGCAACACAGAATAGAGCAGAGACAGGTGAAGGATGGATGTGAGCGGGAAACTGAGAATAAGCAGCCGGAGTGATCAATCTAAACTAAAATGCCCCCCTTCCATAAGCACGCACGGTTTTTAAATGATGTTTACTGTTTCTGCTGAAAAATTTGCCAGTCGATAATACAATTCTGAAAACATTACTACGGGTGATTACTCAAAAGGTAGTTGTTCCGAAGGATCTGCTCCACCCCAGTTATGGTGGCTTTTCTTTGCTATTTAACGCCAGCCACGCTCCCTTGGGCACTGGATACTTGTGAGCCAAGTGCAGACCCTCGCAAGTGCACCCTTGCAGCTCACCAACTGTGGGTCCTGCCCCCTATTCCACTCTCCCAATCCTCCACCCACCAAACCCAAGCCTCTGCCTGGACTCGGGGTGTGGAAGTTGAGGCAGCATCTCCCCCTCTGTCGGGCCTGACGACCTTACCCAGAGTAGACCAGCGATCTCGGGCATTGCAACTTCTGTTCAAGGATAAGCTGCTGTGGTACCTGGAAAGAGGGTAGACAGAGCCTCACCCCGCCTGTCACCCTGAATATAATTACTGGAAACTCTTGGAAATACTCATGAAATGAAACATAATTATTGAATGTGTTGGGCCTTGAGATTTTTTTTTGTTTGTTTTTATTTTTCTCTAATTTGATGATGGAGTTTTCTATTTATTAATTAGTCATTAAGTGATGTTTTCTTATATTCTGCCTATATTTCCAGTAACAAGAAAATCTTAATACAGACACAGGATGAGAAGGATTCTTGTGAACCCAGGGTGGCTCTGATAGCAGTTGGAAGATATTTTACAGATATTTTAATTCCCACTCTCTCTAAAAAAAAATGCCATTTCATTTCTTTCCAGATGTTCAGATTTTGAGATTTATTCTGACACTGATAAAATGAATTATTTTTGGACAAATATTAATTTTTTTTAAAAGAAACATTAAAAATAGAAGAACCCATGTAAGTTTTTGTACAACCTACCTGGGTTTCTCAAAGCTGAACTATTGATATCAATTGATTTAGTTAAAACTAAATGTCAATTTCTATGTGTCTATTTCCATTGGTTTGATAAACTGAAAGAGTTGTCAAAATTTTGCCTACTATTATTTTTAGTTCATTCAAAAAATTAATAGGAGAGCTCTGATCTTGCCTTATAAAATATAAATTAAGGCCGGGCGCGGTGGCTCACGCCTGTAATCCTAGCTCTCTGGGAGGCCGAGGTGGGTGGATCGTTTGAGCTCAGGAGTTCGAGACCAGCCTGAGCAAGAGCGAGACCCCATCTCTACTATAAACAGACAGAAATTAATTGGCCAACTAATATATATAGAAAAAATTAGCCGGGCATGGTGGCACATGCCTGTAGTCCCAGCTACTTGGGAGGCTGAGGCAGCAGGATGGCTTGAGCCCAGGAGTTTGAGGTTGCTGTGAGCTAGGCTGACGCCATGGCACTCACTCTAGCCTGGGCAATAAAGTGAGACTCTGTCTCAAAAAAAAAAAAAAATATATATATATATATAAATTAATGTAGAAGAACTTGAAAATTTTATTTTTTCCCTTGGAGCAATTACTTAGTACATACTTTATTCCTTATAATAATCTTGATTTATAAGGAGGATATTTTAAAATATCAGGTAATTGATTTAAAAGCATTCAATGTAAGAGACTGAGGGATATAAATAAGATTAGGGAATGAAATGGCTTTTGGATTCTTCTATTCCTTGATTTAAAAAATAAAAATCCAACCAAAATATTTTGAGACAATAGTTCATTCTAAAGAGGTAGCATTAACATTAAACTATGTAATCATAGCATTTCTGAAAATTAGCTATACTTTAAACCTGTATTTCTGTTTATTAATTTTTCCTATATGGATCTGCACCTCCTCTTTCAAAATAACAAGGTGTATACCAAAGTATATCATAACCAAGAAGCACTAATCAAGTTCTAGAAAAAGTAAAGGGAATTAATTTTATCTCACAGAAAATGTCTAAATTCTGTTTTATATAATAACTGTTTTAAAATGTGGGGGGGGGTAAAAGTTTTTGTCATATTCAAGCATGGCTTTGAAACTTGGGACTCCTGTTACTTGTTGGTCTGACACAGCAGAAGTAAAATGTTTGAGGGTGTCTTGGCCCTGCTCTTGGGAACACCCTGGGACAACCTGTGGGCCAACGTGAGAATCTCCTATTCAGATCTATCCTTGTCTCATTCCTCAGCTTCTACACATGCGGCTGTCCTACCGTTGGCCTGACTGTATACTGTAGTGTATACTCCAGCCATTGGTTGGGTGTAAAGTGTTTATCTGGCTGCCACTCAATACCTACCAGCAACTCAGTCGAGAGAGAGTGTATTTACAGTAGTATCCTGTCAGGAATCCAGTGAGTCAGTTCACTGTAAAGGAGAGGTAAGTAATTGGACTACAACCGCTTGCTCCAAGATTTCCCCCAACACACACACACACACACACACACACACACACACACACAGAAATGTTTTCAGACAAAATTGAACCTGAAAATAGACAATGACAGAAGGAAATCTGAGTCACACTGATGTTTCCTTAATAGCTCCCTAGGTCTCTCTTTGTTGCTTTATCTTTCCAAGTTAAAATCCTGAGGTTGCCAGACTTTTCCTGAGTTTATGCAGATGCACCAATATTTTTAAGGGAGAATCTGCTAGAAAACTATTCCAGAAGACACTGGTCAAAAATTGCTCATTGACTACTTTTAATAGATGTTAGTTTACTATTATAACAAAATATACACTTTATGCCAATGAGAAGATAACAAAATATACACTTTGGCCGGGCGCGGTGGCTCAAGCCTGTAATCCTAGCTCTCTGGGAGGCCGAGGTGGGCGGATCGTTTGAGCTCAGGACTTCGAGACCAGCCTGAGCAAGAGCGAGACCCCATCTCTACTATAAACAGAAAGAAATTAATTGGCCAACTAATATATATAGAAAAAATTAGCCGGGCATGGTGGCACATGCCTGTAGTCCCAGCTACTCGGGAGGCTGAGGCAGCGGGATTGCTTGAGCCCAGGAGTTTGAGGTTGCTGTGAGCTAGGCTGACGCCATGGCACTCACTCTAGCCTGGGCAATAAAGTGAGACTCTGTCTCAAAAAAAAAAAA
>VSMD01005282.1:0-98393 GCA_008750895.1 Mirza zaza
ACAGCAACCTCAAACTCCTGGGCTCAAGCAATCCTGCTGCCTCAGCCTCCCAAGTAGCTGGGACTACAGGCATGTGCCACCATGCCCGGCTAATTTTTTCTATATATATTTTAGTTGGCCAATTAATTTATTTCTATTTTTATAGTAGAGATGGGGTCTCGCTCTTGCTCAGGCTGGTCTCGAACTCCTGAGCTCAAATGATCCACCCACCTCGGCCTCCCAGAGAGCTAGGATTACAGGCTTGAGCCACCGCGCCCGGCCAGCTTCTAGTTTGAAATGTCTGTACAAATTTCTGGGGAGACAGCGGGGAATGCACGCAGCCCCTAAGCGCTAGAAGTCTAGAGGAAGAGACAGCCTAGGTGAGAGGCAGTCATCACACAGTGTGACAACAGTGCCAGTGGGGTGGGTGGGGGAAGAATAATGAGCCCAAATATGTCCACATCCTTATCCCTGGAACTCGAGAGAAGTTTATATCTATCCATGACTACCTAGCAGATAAACTCAGGAGTGCAAGAAATAGAACATTTCTCATTTTTTGTCATATAAATTGGGCTCTGGTCCCCCATACCACTGGGCTGGAAGGAAATTCAGTCCCAGTTATTGCTGGTGCATATACATGCCCTCTACTCTGGCCAAGGTTATGCCAAGGTCCTGGGGTCGGTGGGGGGGGGGTGTCTCTGAAGCATCTAAGCATCAAGGAGGCTCCTGGAGTCTTGCCAGTCAGGTCACTGATCCCCAGTGGTCATAGCTGAGCTGCCAACTGTCCCCACTGGCACCTCAGGTCCAGTGGTTCTGATGCAACTGGGGTCCCAGTGCTCTGTAGTAAGGCTGGAGTGCATATTCCCAGGCCCACCTTCAATGGGGTGACGATGATGCCATCTCCTTAGTGGTACCTCATGCCCCTAGAGCATTGCCTTCATGGCAACCCCTTCCAGGTTCCAGGAATCTCCTTCCTCTTACCCCCTCCCAAATCCCAAAGGCCCTTATTTCCAACCATCAAAAGGAACACCTGGAGATATCTCGTCCTAGAGCTTCACCTTTTACAAAAGAAAGGAAGAGCTACAGTCTCCCAGCAGTTCCGGCTGCCTCCCTAATCACATTGGAGAGAACAGGAGGTGATAGAAGATCACATGTATCTTAATTAATATCTCAGTGAACATCCTGGCACACCCATGTTTCAGAAATGGATGATGATTTTTTGTTAACACACAACTCAACAGGGGAAAACACCACTTGAGCAATTATGGCCATGAAATCAACTTTATTAACAAGTATTATCCCCAATATAATGATAGTCTCTCAGTATTTTGTAGTCCAAATACATATTCATGTTTGCTTAGTGGTTGGCAGGACCACAGAAATATCCTAATCTCGTTAGGCTGCATGAAAAGGATGTAAAAATGGCACCACGATGTTCTGGAGATTCCTTGGCAGCAAAGGAAATGAGGCAATTGAGAAGTCCAGCGTGGGGACTCAGAAGCTATCGGCAAGCATCTTGCCCACAGGATTTTTCTAGCCTGCTTGAGAAGTTATTAACCTTAAACACTAAAATAGTCAGGAGTCCTTATTGGCAATAAACGGTAAGGTGGCTTCTTATCTCAAAATAATAATAACCTTTGTGCCATTTCGCTCTTGCCAACGTAATACATTCCAGCCTAGAAAGAAAATGCTCTGGCCTCCTATGGAAAACCCATTCGGAATCAGGGCAATGTTATTTACTAAGCAGCTCACACCTGGCAGGATGCTTTCCTGCCTTCCATCCCATAGGAAAATCAGGCCCATGTCTGTCGACGGCCAAAGAATCTTCTGAATGTTTGCCCTCTGCCAGCAGGACAAGGGAGGAAATGTCAGCTGATGTGTAGACACCCCTGCCTGACCGCCACACCTCATGAAAATTCATTCAGCCTCTCCCCAGCCCCACCGCCATCCTACTCCTTGTGTCAGGATTCCTGAGAATCTTCTCTGACCCTTGGCATATCCATTCAAGTACCCAACTCCAACCACACACACCCCAAGCACAAGTGATCACTGTTCTCTGGTAGCAAAGGCCATCAAACTTTCTCCTACGGTGACACTTGCCAGGAGCAGCCACCACTCTTTGAACTTCGGATTGGGCCATTCCCATTGTTACCGCAGGTGGCAATCCTCATACATCATTCAACAGCTCCTCGATCTGGGCTGGCAAAGAACGGTGCTCTCTGATCAGAGCCTGCAGCGTCCTGATCAAACAGGACTCGTCCACCCATCACTTTCTATATTCTCTACGGGTCGGGCAGCTGCCTCCAGATATAAGCCCAAGTCCTTGGGCTGCTGGGTCAGGAATCAGTGATCTCTCTCTAGTGTGGCCAGCTGGGTTCTGGCTCTTGGTCTGCCCCCTTTAATGGGGGAAGACAGTAACAGTCACCATCACCCCTCTTTGTATTAAGATCAAATCTTCTTGTTCTCCCAAGAGGTGTAAGATCCCATCAGTGAGCATTCCCGAGGAGGGAAGACTCTCAGAAAGTGGGCGTGGGCTGCCCAAACACACCAAGGCCAGACCAAAACTCCCACTCCCAGGACCTGTGTCAGAGAGGCGATTTAATAACCTACAACTCTTTCTGACAGGCACGGTTCCTGGGTGGTGGGCTTTCACTCCCTTTGAAAAGTGTCCCACTTGGACACTTAAACCGATCAAAGATGGATGAAGCCGCTTAGAGATAGGACCTGGGGCTCCTAGGGAGTCTTTCAAACTGAATTTGTATTTCATTCTTTATTTTACACACACCGTCCATTTAACCTACCAGCAATTTTCGAGGTTCATAAGGTAAGACAGAAATTAACCGCATTTTACAGACGGGGAAACTGTCACGCGTCCACAGCAGCCATGTCTGGACTGCTCTTCCCAAAACTCCCTCCCTCCCTCCCTCCCTCCGTCCCTCCTTCTCCAGGACAGATGCCACACACGTCCTTCTCCAAAGGACAGAAAAACACCAGGCATTTTTGCTTGATTTTTCTTTGTTTTTCACTTTTCCAGCATTCCGTACCTTTTACATTCTCTATGTGCCCGAATTCCTTGGGGAAGGGGGAATTTGCACATAAGTCACAGAAATAAAGGTGACATGAAGATACTATAGAACCCGACAATGGGACCTGTGTACAAGCTACACCCTGCCCTGCCGCTGGCTCCTTGGCTGAACTGAACTTGTACCTTTTAGATTTAAAAGTCAGTAAAAAGACAGCAGGAAAGAAAGCACTAGAAACTATTATCTATTTTCTATCTAATCAATTTAAGCTGTATTCAACTCATTTAAATTTTTTTTTTTATTTTGGAAAAGTCTTAATCATGAGCTTTAAACTAACCAACAACAAAACTCCCAATTAGGTTTTTTCGATAAATCATGAAGTTGCCTGTAAGTTACCTCTACTAAAACTGTTCTGGAACTTTCTACAAGAAAGTTACCACTCGGAATTCCCTTGTCTCCTTTCACACCAACCAACAGCCTTGTTTCCTACAGGAAATGGGCTCGTCAACACCCCTAACATGAGGACCATGAGCATCCAGTCCAAGGGGCAAATAAAACACAATAAAATAGAAGACAAGGATTGCTACTGTGATTGCTTTAATGCGAGCTGGCCCTTAGTGGCCTTCCCTGTAATTACCGGGGGATCCCTGAGGGAGGCAGAGCTTCTGTCTTGGAAGTTACCAAGACCAGTAGAAGCGGATTGGGGTTTTCTGCTTTTTATTTCTTTCAGAATTTGCATTTTGGTTTGGAGCAAATACCTCAAAAAGATAATATGCCCTCCCTCTGGCAACAAAGACTGCCTATCAGGGTTGGAAAACTGTTTTGTTTCAAAGTTCTGCTCCAAACACAAAAGCTATGGAGCTGAGTTCTACAATCCCGCTGATCCCAAAGTCCTGGGCTGCAGTTGCACCCTTTTAGGCTACACATTTCTGAGAAAGGAATCTCAGTATGTTCATCAGAGAAAAGAGCAGGTTTCAACACCACATGCTGAGCATTTACCTAACGGATGCTGCATCCCACCAAGCCACTCCCAGAGAGCCAAGGTTTCAGGTACCCTAGAAAAGGCTGTAAAGGAAACGTGTACCAGCAGGTACAGGAAAATAATCAGAGCTTGCAGCAGTGCCTGGAGGGGCATCGTGTCAAAACAGACCTCTGCCATGTTGAACTGTGATTATCTGCAAACAATTTAAAATACAAAAATTCTATAATAAACATCTATAATATCTATGATAAACATATGCAGGTGTGCACGTATACAGGTCACATATGGGCAATTAACTACACAATGTCCAGTTGCTCACCGAGGAAGACAGAGAGTTTGGGAGAATGTTTAAAACAGAAGAATCTGGACCACTCAAAAAGATATGCTGGTATCGCTGACATAAACAAGAGGGCCTGGGAAAATCAGGTTCTGACTGCAGACAGACAAGGCTCCACCTACCTTTTCCCTTGCTGCAGATCAGTAACTGGTACCCAGACCTAGGTCTGACAGAGACACAGAAAGAACTTGCATCTTAATGGCCGGCAGGGTCTTAGTCAACCAGAAGGATCTCAAGTTTGTTAATCCTTTCTGAAAGCACCAAACTATTTGCCATGCAGATAATCAAAAATAAAGCATTCGCAGCAGAAAGATTTCTCTTACAAATTGCAGAGAAAATGTCAGGTGTTACCCAAAACAAAACACAGTTTGCATGGCCAATGTTAAATCTTTACCTCGGCGAGAAACTCAGGGTTTGAGACCCTCGTGTCAGGGCTTGATCAGGCAACAAGTCACCTTCAGACCTATTACGATCACAGAGGTTTGCAGAAACTTTACTGTGAGGGGAAAAGATAATAAAACAGAGAGATCCAGCCTGGTTTCTCAAAATACCATTAAGTGGAACCAAAAGGCTCCTCTAAGATACCAGTCAGAAGCTCTCTGGAAGAGACCCTCCCGAATGTCACACCTCCTTCTAATTTGTTTCAGTGAAAATAATGCAGAACATTGCAGAGCAGTCCATGACATGCAGCATGTTGAATAAAAGTGTAGCTCAATCGATTACATTGTAGCAGACTGACACACACCTTTGAAAGCGGCACAAGCAAGCCCCCTCGTGCCGTGCTAAGACAGGCCGGATTTGCCGTGGCATGGTCTGCGTGGACTACCACCATCTTGCCGTCTGTCCCTAGGAGCTCTGGGGCTCCAGGCCAAGCTTGTCGCAGTTTGAATACTGCATTGTTTACTCATAGAGACCTCACTGCCACCAAAATCCTGTGTCCTGATTTCTGTCACAGTAGTTTGAAGGATTAACAAGCATGAGGTGCTTATATTGAAATGCAAGTCTTACTGTTTCTCTATCAGACAATATCAGATGGGGATGGGTCATGCTTAAGCCTCGTTCCCAGATACCGTTAGGAAAATTCAGTGGGAATAAAGATACTAGCCAAAAAACACTTACTTTTGAGTTCATTGTCAGTAAATACATCTTATAAGACACCAAGCTAAAATGGCATTGCATGGAGCTAAGCTCATTTGATTAAATATAGCTTTGCAATCACTTCCATAAGAAATTAAAATATAGGTCTTGTAATCATTTGAAATCATTTCTATAACAAACTGAAAGACAGATTCAAGGTCGAAAACCAGTCCTTCCTTACAAATTTGATTTCTATAAGAAAATAGATTTGACTAAAGTTATGTCTATTTATGTCTTTTCCAGGAATATGGCCCACCAAAATCGTAACAACCACTTGAAGTTACATTCTCAAATTATGTTACATAAATCTCTGCAACATGAAGAGAAGTAATTGAACTGGGGGCTTCGGGTGGGCAGGTTTCAGAACTAAATGATTCTGGAAGCACATGGCCACAAAGAGCAGTTGGGCAGAGTTGGACAAAACTTCAGGTCCTGAAAAGGTTCGTTCCTTCTCTTTACTAACCATAAGGAATTATGTAGGCTCAGGGCTTGGACAAGTCAAGTCCTGCTGGATTTAGTTCCCGGCTCTACCACCAGATCCACAAATCCCTACTGTCCCAGATTCCAGAAAATTTGAGGCTTAGAAATTGCTCCCACCCTTCCCAACAGCAGGATTAGTAACTCTGTCTGTAGAAAACTTTGGGGCAATTAACAGAAGGGGAAAACACAGCAATTTATCACCATAGATTTTTGCCCCGGCTATGGGGCAAGAGGAGGATTAGACATCCCTGGTAATATGGGACCCACAGGAAGAGAATGGAAAGGGGCAGGGAAGCTCCTCTTTGGGGCCAAGCTCATGACAGCAGCCAAACAGCCAGATAATAGCCATGGCTTTGACTTCCCGCTCCACCCTGAAGCCTGGAGAGCATGTTGACCCAATGAGTATATCCCAGCACCCCTGCCCAATAAAAGACACCAGCACTGGAAATGCTCAGGGCTGAGAGGCAACCACCACTAAAGCTAAATCAGGCATGCCGCCCCGGTAGGTTCTACAAAGCAACTACATAGCAAGGCATTCAAGGGAGGTTAAACTAAAATGTGACATGATATGGACGTCAGCAGGGATGAGGAGTTACACTGGGTGACGACAACTCATTCCCAAGGATAGATCCATCACCAGGCAAATAAACCCACCTAAGTCAAAGATAGAAACAAACAAAAGTTAGATCTTATCCTCATGGGTGGTAAGTAGCAATTCACTGCTGAGAGTTAACTACCACTGAGCTGAACGGTGCCAAAAGCAATCCACTAAGGATTCACTCAAAAGCTCCCCCTGGTAAAGCCACTTCTAAGACAGTCAGATGCTTCACAGCCAGTCATTAGATGGTATATCTACAGGTCAAGGAACTTAAGGATTTCACACCTGCCATGGCGAATTTGAACTTCTCCAGGTTGAAATATCAAAGGCAAACGAGAGAGTACAAGGGAGGCAGGGAAGTGCCCGGTGAAAAAAAGGAGTCATATCTTATTCATGAGACTATCACTCACTTGTGGAGGAGAAACCTAAGCCAAATAATTGCACCTTTTCAAAGTCATTGATAAAGACAAAAATGCATAAACCTCCTCTCAGAAAACATGGAATTAAGTGAGAGCAATAACATCCTATTGTATAAAAGAGACAGACAGAGAGATGGAGAGAGACAGAACGTTAAATTGGAGGAGAGAAGGATGACTGAATTCAAAGCTGAGATGGGAATTAAAACCAGCTATTGTCAGGCAAAGCTCCCCTGGTTATACATAATTAAAACTTATGCAGCAAGTGGCTCCTCGTCTACGGGGTGTCTCGGAAAACTAAGATGAGGGTGGAGAGGATGCCTGAACGAGTATTTGCTGGTCCACTAGTTCTCAAATTCAGACCCACATCTGAGTCCCTGGGGACCAGTGAAAGAAGAGATTCCCAGGCCAGGGACCTCTGGGGATAGGACCGGGGCATCTGTACTTTTTAAAGTACGGTTGGCCCAGGGTGTTGAAAGCACTGAATCTGGCTGAGAGGAGATATGAGCTCATAACGATTCCCATGTTCCAGGAGAAACCGACGCAGCAAAGTTAGAAGATTTTTTTTTCTATCACTCAGGAAATATGTGAGCACCACAGCCCAGATTCCAGCTGCTGTGAAGCTCCATTCCTAGTTCTCCATCTACCAGAGCACGTCTAGAAAAGCCCAGAGAAGGTTCCAGATCCCACCCTGGTACACTTACCGAACTCAAACTTCTCATTAGAGAGGGAATGATGGGGTTAGGGTTGATCTGGGCTCCGATTCTGGCCCTGCCGTTTCCTTGATAACTTCAGACAAGTTCCTGACTCATCTGAGCTTCAGTTGCCTCACATCTACCTCAGGGATTGTTCTGAGACTGAAGTGAGAATACATGGAAATCGCGTGCACAGGACTGCACTGGGCGGAAGCCTAATGTAACGTTCATTCGTTCACTCATTTAAGAGCCTGTGCTGCTACCAGAGAGTAGATTTGGATTTCCAGGCTCTAAAATCCCCTTGCCTTGTGACAATGTGGCTCTCCGAGTCTGCTGCACACACCAGTATGTGCCTAACCTCGGCAGAGGGTCTCGCTTTTGACATCCCAGAAAGGTCCCGATCAGCCGGTCTGGATTCATGAACAGAGCACACAGGTTAATCTGATAGGGTGTGATACGGTGATCTTTGGTGTCCAAGACCTTGCAGAGTGCTTTCCACATTGCAGACGAATAATAAACGAATATTTAAAGGCTGCATTACTCAAAGAGGGCTTGGAGATAACCTGCAAATTTCATTGTAGGATGATTCTCTTTTTCCTTCATATGCAGTGGAAGCAACTGAAAGAATCTTAAACAAGCTGGAGCGGTTTCCCCTGTCTGTTTAGTTTCTGTCTTTAAAACTAATTAATTGTTACTAACAACAGAGAAGCAAACAGCAGCAGAGAGCAATTTAACAGTCCTGCCTAAATGCCAGAGGAAAACTACTCACATCTAACTACATCCTATAAAGCTCCAATTTTAGTAGGGGAGAAGGTGGCATTCTTCTGACTCTTGACAGGTAAGAGGGAATTGAGAAGAAAAGATTAACTAACAAGCACTCCCTCAATACAGTACACTCAGCACAGACCTGACAGCGCAGAGAACTGCTCTAGCCTTCTTCTCAGCTGGCCAGACAGCCACATGTATTGAAAAGGTGAAGCAGGAAAAGGAAACTGAAACATTCTGGGCAACTCAGAAATTCCTGGGCTCATTGCAGAGTCCTGCAACCCAACATGCAACTGGAAAGATGGGTAATTGCCCAGCTCTGCTCCATTTTCTCATGTCAATCAATTTTCAGTCTATGCGATGATGCTTGGGAGGTGGCAGAGTCCCTCACTGGCTATTCAGAACTATCGTTCACGTGGGAGGGGCACGAGGACACAAGAGGCAGGTCAGTCGGGGGGCGGGGGACACCAGCATGGGACACAGAGACCAGGAAGGCAAGGCAGGATGGACGGGTGCAGGAGGGTCCATGCAGCTCAGTGCAAAGGAAGAGAAGGCATCAGTGGACACTTGGACTTGTCCTCTCCCTTGGAAAGGGCTGAAAACCAATCATTGCAGATTCACCTTGTTCAAAGCTTCTTTTCTGACCACAATGGCTCTGAAAATAGCTGGAATGTTTATTTTACCAACAGAAACATTTGTATTTGTGTAAGCGCTGAAGCATGAAACCTCCGTGATGAAACAGCTGCTGTTTCATTGCCTGAACCCGGAACTCTCACCGGGGAGCTCGTGACGCGGTCCTGCACTAGAGTTCTGGGCCCGTCAGTTCCTAACGGTATAACTTGGACAAGTGTCTTAACCCACCTGAGCCTCCTTTCCTTAGGTCCTCAGAGGGTCGTTTCGAGATTCGAACGTAAGAATACACGTGTATCACCTTGCATAGCGACAGCACGGAGCGGGCTCTTCATGCACATCCATTTGCTGCTTCATTTAGGAAGTCGTGCTGCTATCCGAGAGGCCACAGGGAAGAACTGCATTTCTCAGCCCGGTTTTCCCCAGAACTTGGCAACCAGATGTTAGCGAAGTATAATGCAGAAATGGTGTTCCATGGTCAGGTAGGCATAGGGAAAGCGAGGTCAACCACGTTAAACCAGTCTGTTCGCTTGCCCGATTCTAGAGCCATAAATATGCTAGTGTGTCCTGTTGATCTTCAGAGAACGCTCAGGGTAGAGAACTAAAATATTTTCTTGAACTGAATTCTGCAAGAAACTCCTGTTATGACTTGTACGTTAAACATGCCCCAAAGAGCGTTCCGTGGCCCACAGTTCAGGAACTGCTCATCAGGGACAAAGGTCAGTAGTAGACGAGAGAGGGTGGCTCACCCAGTCACACCCGTGGGATATGACACTGTCTGACTGGCATCCACCCTCGTGAGGGAGGAGACATTCTGGAGCCAGAAATGATGACATTGCTACCAGGAAAGCAGAACTTCAGCCAAAGGACCTCACGTCAGCCCCTAACCCAGCCCCTTCTCATAAAGAGCCTGGCACGATGTCCAGCAGGTGCTTTTTATTTCATGAGAACATTTTCCTTAACTTTATAATGCATATAGATTCTCCTCGCTGAGAAGCTGCTGCTTGTGCGAATGGATCCATTTTGTAAAGTGTGGGAACCTGTGCCATGAGAGTTGACTCTGTCATAGAGGAGAAGGAAGGATTTAGGGTTATTTCAAAATTTTTCATATAAAATATCTTTGTTGATATTTTTATGTAGGACAACCTCAAATGCACGTAATTTACATGTACATAAAATGCCTATAGCCGTTCCTCACAGTCGGTCATCAGTCTCCTCTCAAAATCACTCTCCACCTCTTCATTCTCTTTTCCAGTCACCAACCCTCGCTACCCTCACTGGGACCATAATGAAATCTCTCATCCTCTGTGCTTATGATACTTCCCCTTCCAGCTCACCCTGCATCCTGCCAGTTTGGCCTTCCTAGAGCAATCATCATTATACTCCTCCACTAAAAGACCTTTGATGCCCCCCCTTTGTTTATGGAATATCTAAACTCAACCCAAAACTGGCATTTGAGGCTCTCCACCATGGGACACCTCAGCCCCACATCTTGCACCAGATTATTATCCTGGCATGTTCTGAGCCCCCTGAGCCCACCTTGCTCCTTCCAACCTGCAGCCTTTGCACACTCTGGTCTCCCTGCCAAGGATCCGCCATCAACTCTAAACCCCTTGCCAACTCTAAATCCAGAAGAACTCCCAATTTTTGGGTCACAGACTCTTTCCACGTGGTGCCGGTTCAGTCCTCCCCCTGTGTAACTTCTATAGCAGCCTCTGTGGGCTCCTTTGAGCACTTTGCCTTTTATTAACTTCTGTCGCTATTTAATTTTTTCTGCTGATATTTAAATTTCCATGTGTCTTCGACTTTCTGGACAACTACATTCCAAGTTCCTGAGGGACAGAAAACACATCATACACTTTCTGTGTAATCCCACTAACAAGAATAATAATAGGGGGTGGCAGGGGAAAGAATGGGCTGGTTAGTGAACTTGAATAGGAAAATTCAGCCCTCTGAAGGAGAGCATTTATGACAACGTCCAGTTTCCAAAGGCCCGGGGCTCCTCCCTCATAATTATCACAAGGAATGAAGCTTGTTCTGCTTCAAGTTCCAGGTTCATTCCTGGCAGAGAAGGAAGCAGAAAAGTAAATAAACTGGGTCAGATGTGGTCGTACCAGGTAAGACAGCAAGGTGTTGAAATCACATAACCATAAACACCTGCTGAGGTTAACAACTTCTGGCTTTAAATTTTCTTTCCTTTCCTAGAGGAGAACTTATGGTTTTGCATTCAATACTTTTCTGAGAAAAGGGGATATAAAACAAGGGGCTGTGTACTGTGTGTGTTTATATGCACACATGGCATCTATGCATGTCTGCAAACACAGAAGAATAGCATTCAACACACTTCAAAAACTCACTACCACACTCTTCAAAACTGCAAACTCTCAAAAGTATAAAGTACAGCAAAAGTATCAGTATGCTAAAGCCAGTAGACATCATCATGGCCTCCACTTCCTTCACGAAAGAATCTCTGTTCTTTGTTACTATCTAGAAGTCAAAAATAAGGACCTGAGTCTCCGGAGTTACCCTTGTCTCTGTCATTTATTTAAACCTGTTCTCTGCTAAATAAAGCTACCATTCTACATCTGATAAAGTACATAACATTTAATTCACTCATTTTCAAGTTACTTCCTTAGAATGCAAAGCAAAAAGTTATGACAAGGGAACAAAGGTTCTCGTGGGACAAGGAGGTAGCAGACTAGACTGCAACTCCAATAGCGACCTCTCACCTGCACACCTGAATACCTGAATGACACCTGTTTCTGGGACAATCTGATGAATCAAGAAACAGCCCCATTTGTTTAAATTTCAAAGCTTAAAAAGAAAAGAATACATGTCACCTTCCAGCAATGATAGATGAGCATATAAAAAAAAATCTAATAAAATTTAAAAACAAAACTTCTCCTTAAAGGCATCTAAGAGTTGCCAAGACAACCAGAACCAACAACCAGAAAGGCCAAGTTCCCAGAGTAAGGAAGCACAGAAGTCACCCAACACTCTCTCCCCACCACCACCACTGAGGCATTTGCTGATTTGTACATTTTACAGGCAGAGAGGAGAGAAGCACAGCAGAAAACAGCTGCTAGAGGGATGATAAACCAAGCAGAATTGTCACCACTGATAAGGAGATAATAACTGGACTTCAGGGCCCACCAAAGTGGAGGAACCCACTTTGTAAACCCAGCACACACTTTGGTATATCTCCTGGGCTTTCAACTGGGACCCCTAAAGGGCTACACCTTCTGGATAAGGAAGAGTGAATTAAGATGATTAAAATTCTAACTGCCTACCAGAAGCTAAAGAAAAAATAATCCTCTGTGGAAGAATATCTCATCATAAGCCTCCTTAATTCTTTATTTGAAATTTCCAAAATTCAATTAAAAATTACCAGGCATATCAAGAGACAGGTCCAAGAGGAAGACAAAACAGACAATAGAAATAGTCCCATAGGTGATCCAAATATTGGGGTTATCAGACATAGACTTTAAAATAATTAAGAAAATAAGTGACAAGATGAAAATTCCACCAAAGAATCAGAATATATATATACATGTCTATGAATCCAACAGATATTCTAGAACTGAAAAATACAATGTAATAGAAGGAATTAAAAATGCCATAGATTGATTTACAGCAAAATAGACCCAGCTAAAGAGAGAATTAGTGATCTGAAAGTTGATGGTTTAGGAGAAAATGCCCAGAGTGAAACATAGAAAGGAAAAAGACAGAAAAATACAAAGAAAACAAAACTAGAATATTTGAATCTATGAAAGGGCACTAATATTTATTGGGTACATGCTGCAGGCTAGATCCAGTTGTTTTAAAGTAACTGAACTTGATTTCATAAGATACATTTTACTACTGTATTTTACAAATTTGAGAAAAAACATTCAAATAACTGATATTTGAAAGAGCTTTTATTTTTAAAATATATTCATAATGATAAGAGTTCAGAGACCACTTTACCAGTTACAAGCTACGAAGCCTAGTAAAAGAATAAGATGTTCTCTGAAATTGAAAAAAAAAACTGGGATTACATGCCATGCTGCTATCATCTACTCACCGAGCACTCTACAAGCCTCACTTTCCTTATCTATGAAAGGCAACAATAAATTTCTAGAAAACTATTGAGAGAAATAAGTGAATTAAGGTGCATAAATTATCTAGCAAAAACACATGGATGAAATGAATGTCAGTTCCCTGCCCTCCTTCCCCAAGCCTCACCTACTTAAACAACTATCACTTAGCATCTACAGTGGGCTGCTTATTCAACTTTGGTCACCCATGAATCAAGCAAATGTACTTACTATACACTTATTTCAGATCCTATAACAAAAATATGCACTGTATCCTTGGGCCAACAATAGTGAAGTCCGTATTAGTTAAAAGACTATGTTGGATTTTGCCTTATTGGCTAAAAAAATTAAAAAATGGTGGAGACACTGTCAGAAATATTGAAGAAGTGCTGGTTTGAATATGATGAGGAGTTTGTCCCAGAATATGTTGGGTTCTAGATGCTCACATGTCTCCTCATACGAGATGTGCCTCAATACTGAGAAACCTGAACCTGGAGCTCAGACAAGAGGCAGATCTTGAGATTGGGTGGATAAGGAAAGCCAAAAAATGGCTGAGCCCACCATGGGAAAATGTCCAGCGGGAAAAGAGGGTCAATATACTAAATATAGCCTATGCTTTTGGGAACCACAGAAAGAAGTCACCGAGTTCCCATGGCCAGAGTGAACGCCAGTACATAACACGGGTCTCTTGGGGCTCACTTTATCCAGTGAACCACAGTCATGTCCTACTAACTAGATGAAGGCTCCCCATCACGTGATTTCATAGCTACCTGGACTTAACCTTTGGGACCCTTATTGTAATTGTGTTTAGGTAATTTTCTGTGAAATGATGGTTTCATTGCCTTTCCTCCTAGATTTTATGATCCTTGAGGGCAGGGGCTGTCTCTTTTGTGTTCACCACCACATCCTCAGTACCTAACTAGCAAAGTATCTTGCAGATAGTAAGCACCTTCCAATAATTCAGTGAATAAAAGAATGAGTAAAAAGAATGAGCCTAGAACCTGCTACTCAAAGTACGGTCCAGCGGCATCACCATCACCTAAGTGCTTGTGACACATGCCAATTCTCGGGCTTGGACCTACTGCATCACAACCCGCAGGTGATTTGCATGCACATAAAAACTTGAAATGCACCGGCTCAGTGTAGGCACTTTTGATAAGTAGGCCAAGAAAGATTTCTCCTGAATGAACGGAGGGAGATGGAAGAAATGATTTTGATTCAGCAGCTTGGTTTGAACCAAAGTTATTTGAAAACTAGTTTTTCCAAAGACAACTATGATTGTGTAATGACTGTCTGGCTGCCAACCTCTACATCAGGTTTTCTCTTTGGCTGTATATTTAAGTCACCTGGAGAGTTTCAGAAGCCATCCATGACTCACTTGTTAGCTTCTTGGCCCTGAATCTTCAGTCCCCTTCTCCTGGGCTTCCTATCTCTATTTGCAGCCTTCCTTGATGCTACCCACACTTTCCTCACTCAGTTGACACATTGCGAGCCTTAGACCTGGTTTGGACGTTTTCTTAAAATAATTCACATATTACTCATATTACTGGTCCTTTCCCACCATGGCTTGAGCTCTCAGTTTGAGAAAAGTCATCAGACTGCCAGCTCCCCTCGAGGGTTTATCCCAGAATGACAAACATTTGCCCTGCTCTGATGCTTAGACCAATTTTCTTTGCCTGAACTACAGCCCTACTCACTTTCCCAGGACTGGCTTCCCTTCTTTCTCCTCTCTCTCACCCCAAAAACTACACCCTAAAGAACAAAAGCTCCTGTATTAAAAGACTTGGATTTCGATTTAGAACTGTCGATTTCTCACACTTCCTAACAAAAGTTAAAACTATGCAGTCCATTCCCTTTACAACAATAGCAGAGAGAGCTATCTAACCATACTGTTAATCCCATAAGAAGGTTTATGGCTCCCATACAGACTTCAGAGGGTCTGTGATGCCCTCCTTTTGGCTGTTATGCAAAATGTGGTGAACATATGTACACTTTTCTGTGCAGAAAGATCATAAATTTCATAAGATTTTCAGAAGAGTCCTGAGACATATGAAATGATGCTCAACATCACTAATCATTTGTAAAATGCAAATCAAAACCATCATGAGATGTCACTTTACACCCATTAGAATGGCTGGGATTAAAAAAATACAGAAAACTACAAGTATTGGTGGAAATGTGGAGAAATTGTGCATTATGGTGGGAATGTAAAATGGTGCAGCCACTGGGGAAAATGGTATGGTAGTGTCTCCAAAAAATAAAATACATTTGAAAAACATAAAACAAAAATAAGAGTACATTAAAAAATAATAAAAATTAAAAACATAGCATAATAACTATTTACATAGCATTGACATTGTATTAAGTATTATAAATAATCTAAAGATGATTTGAAGTATACAGGAAGATGTGCACAGGTTAGGTGCAAATACGATGCCATTTTATATAAGGTACTGGAGCATACTCAGATTTGGGTACCCCTGGTGGTCCCAGAACCAATCACCCATAGGTATCAAGGGACGACTGTAATACTACGTGAAAAAAAGTTAGGCTCCAAAAGAGCACATAAAGCACAATATAATCACTTTATAAACTGAAAAACAACGGGATATTTTTAGTGCTTTATAAAAAAAACTTATAGATGCCAGAAAACTAAAAAGAAAAGCAAAGGAATAATGAACTCAGAATCCAGGATAATGGTACCCCAGGTAGAAGGAAGTAGGAAGATTGGATTGAGAAAGGCACATATGGTTAGATGTCACTTATTGTTAAGGTCTCAGCTTTTATACTGGACAACAGGGTTATAGATGCTTATTACCTTATTATAAACAAACAAACAAATAAAAGGGAGGTCTTGTATGTTCCAATGATGTAAGTGCATCATGAACTAAGGATTATAATTCTGTGTACTAGAGATATTTTAAGGAAAAACAAATAATAAGGGGGAAAATGGCTTTCTTTTAACAATGATATATTGTTTAAAAAGGACAATTATCGTTCTAAGAGAAATTCTACTTCCACCATTTTAAAGTGATCATTACAGAGATTTTTTTTTAGAAGGCTATGTGAGGTTTCTATACAAACAAACTAAATACTACAATAGCATCATTAGAGAAAAACCAACATATGATCGTATAAATTTACATTTTAAAAAATATGGAAGAAGGGACTAATCCCATTAGAAAGGAATCCAGTACTAAATTTGTTAAAAGATACTATAATTTATTAAGCCCAAATTTCATGCATAAAACTTTAGTTTGCCCAAAGTTTTCAGGGTACTTCATTTAAGAGTATTTCTATGGGATGTTCAAAAGTAATCTGGGAAAAAAGGGGCTCTTATTCTAATGAGGAAGGGAACCTCTATAAGCTAAATAAAATTACATTCATTTCTTCTTCCAGGCAAGGCTTCTCTGAGCTCTTCATATGCTAATGTGCACTGTGATCACTAAGAGGGGAATTGTATTGTTTCCCAAAGGTATTTGACCACAGAACTCTTTTTTCACAGAGTACTTCAGAACAAACATCCTGCCTAAAGAACACACAACAGGAAATGCTGTTTCATTAAAAAAAAAAAAAAAAAAAAAGCGAGTTTACAAGAACAATGAAGGGAAGCCTAACAAATTAGACATAAAGCAAAGAAAGCAAAAGTGAAGACAGCAAATTACTTGCACTTTGCCAAGCCATTGTCTTTTATGGCTCTTTTCTGTCTTGGTGATAACTATTGTCCTCAGCCACCACTGCCAAGGCTTGTGCACGAGGAAGGCGTCGGTTTTAAGGGAGTTCTTACAGAGCACATTTTTGGAAGTAGCACCCCATCCGTTCGGAAACTTTGCAGAATACTTATTTGCTGGATTCCCTGCTAGATGACTTCAACAAAAACTGGGAAGCATTTTACAATTGTGTGTAACTCACAAAATAATAATGGATGAAGAGTTTTCTTTCTTAAAGACACCGATTGTTGTACTGTAATCTGCCTGTCCAGTGGTCAACAGGCTCTGTTAAACACTTCTTATTTAGAATGCCTGAGAGCTCTGGCAGGACAGCCCAGGAAAACTCAGACTCCATGCTTTCGTTTCTTCATCACTGACAGCAAATATGCACAGGTTGTTAACAATAGGTTCTACTGGGTTTAGGGTAGGGAGACAGGTGTAAAATGTGGGTTTACAAGCTATTCAGTAAGATAAGAGATGTAAACATTCTAAAAACTATTATGAGAGAGTGATTGGTATGTACAATAACTACTGTAGGACATTGTAAAAAAGGAAAATTCCTGAAGCTACTAAAGGTGGACTCTTAAACGAAGTAAGGCATCCTAGGCTATGTGCCAAAGGAAGGATGACAGCAATTCAACCAGAGGGGAAGAAACAGAGGTACCCTAGTTTGGTAGGACACATGCAGGCACATGGGATGCCACCAGCTGAGCAACCTGAGTCAAAGAATCCAGGCCTGAACACTGAGCCCACACCCTTCCCTGGGAGCCATGTAAGATGTGGTTTTAAAGGTTTAGGAGATGGCAGAGAAGGCCTCTGGACCAGGAGCCATTTGGGGGCACCCTGGCGTGACAGGCAGCCCTTAGGCAGCAGAAGCAGCAGCACCTTGAGTAGTCTGGTTCGGGAGTGTGGTTTTGGAGTCATCCCCGGGAGCTCAGCCCTGCCAATGAATCCGTGAGCTATCTACACTGCTGAATAAGTCCTCGTGACTAAACAAGCTATTGTGGATTCTAATGTCTGCAACTAAAACTTTGTCTGATACAAATCTAACTTGTGGCTCCATGGAAAATGAGAGGAGGTGAATTTAAAAATTTGTTGGGTATAAAGAATCCAAGTGCATGTGCTGAGCCTGCATACTCTCCCGTGGGCCATGGGAAAAGTGTTTCAAGAAAAGCTTCTGGTTCTAAGGGTATATACATAACAGGCCTTCAAATTCACTAAAGAGAATTTACTCAATCCTTCTCACAGAGAGAGAACATTTCTGATGAAAATTTCAGAGCTTAAGGATAAGTGCTTATTTCTTAAGAGACTACGTCTAAAGGCTAACTTAATAATTAGTGCAAATCTTTCCCCAAAATCCTTTATCAGTCTCTTTAAAGAGTTTATTTAGATAAAGTGTTCATTGTCTGTTTCCCCTCTAGCTAAGGGAAGGGACCTTACGGAAGTCTAGGGCACACACTTGAGCATGTTTCTAAGTCATACTCCTTGCCAGATATAGAATCCAGCATATGTACTGGAATTTTTCCAAGTCATAAAATCTCCACCCCCAATCAATTCTGGGGAAATGTGGCAAAAGACTGGGGAAGACAGATTGTGAGTCCCGTGTAGACATGGATACTTTACAAATGTGTTGCCAATTTTTAAAGACGTATGAAATATCAAGTAAAAGTCTCAAATCTACTGCAAGGGAAATGATGCAGGCTTGGGAGATAGTATTTGCATCCTACTAAAATCAAAGCAGTTGTAAAAAGAAACAATATAGAAAGATACTCTATCTTACAGATATATCAGTCAAGAGACACATATAGACTGACCAAAAAAAATAATAAAATAAGGTCTACTGTCACGGATACTAAATAAATATCCGCCCATGCCTTGGTTTCCATGTGCACTGCAGGACTGTTGCAAGTCTGTCCCAGAGGACTCCCCAGAGAAACAAATATGACGACTAGCTCCGTCTGGGTCTTTCAATAATAAATCCTCTTAGAGACGATAACCAGACAATAAACCCAAATCGAAATTCTACACCAGAGGGTCCCAGAAAGATCATACATAGACAACAAACTTGAGTTATACTTATTCTATTTGCTCCCTGGTGTTTAGAATTACATGTATTTATGGCTTATAATTCTGATGTTAAAATGCCTTTCAGCAATCTGATGTGGAAAATCAGCTGGTTTGCCTTCGACACGAGCATCCATCTCATTAGACCTCAGGGTAATTCATAAATAATTTAACAAGCACATGACTAATTTTCCAGTTCCTTTGTGATCTTTAGGAGATGAGAGATCTGTAAGTAGTGCACCGTACTTGACTGCTGCATGCCACTCAATTACATTAAGCGATTTCATTAAAACCAGAAAAAAAAATAATTTAGAAACATTTAAATTCTTCCGGTCATTAACTTTTGAACGAGAGACACATCGTGGCTTACACCTAAAGCTAGCCTCCCTGTCAAGCCCCGTGGGGTTCCAGTACAACCTGCATCGATCCCCTACTTCAGGGACAGACGGGAAAGACCATCTTGAATCACTGAGAGTTGGCTTTTGGTATTCCCGCTATGCAGGTATGACTCAGGTCAACCAGAAAAGGGCAAAGAAGGAACAAGTTAGTGTGAAGTACTAGAAAGAATGTTAGACTAAACATCATAAGGCCCAAATTCCACCCCCTATTCAGGCACTAATGCATCATGTCATTCACACAGTTGTGCACAAACATGTCTGCACACACATGAAGATTGTTCACCTGTAAAAATTAGGTCAAATTCTCTTCCAGGTCAATGCTTCTTAAATACCTTCAGAAAATTTTTATGAGGAAAAAAGAGCACTTTCACCAGATTCTAATATATTAATGTATATATTATATACTATATAGTGTATACAATATGATATATAATGTATTATATAATATATGTTAATATATTAATGTACAACAATCCTACCGCAAATAATTAATACATCCTTGCACAAGCAGTTATTTATGTTAATCAATAGTGAATAATATACTAAGAATACAGTCACTAAATTCCACCCAGAGGCATGGTTTTGAAATTTGAGACCAATGGAGCTATAAAAACCTACTTTGCCTGCTCACAGTGCTGAGAAGTCACCAAGGCTGACTGTCACCAAGCATCTCTTCCAGGCTGTCCACGTCGCAATCACCCAGGACTTGACCACTAGTGCCTCTACAGATCCTTGGACCAGCAGGCAGCAGAGAAGGGAGATGTACTTTCCCAAAGATGGCATTCCAGGCTGCCTGCCCTTCAAGGAGCCAAGCTGTTCCCCAGCCCATCTCATCAATTTGTGTATTCCTCCGGGTGAGAGCATGTCGTTCCACTGTCCCATGGCTTGATTTCTAAGCCACGGAAACTTGTAACGTAATGGGGCACACTCTGTGCCTTTGCATAAAGGAGCATTGGTTAATGTTTCAATTCACACACACACACACACACAAATACACACACCCCTCACTAAGTCCTTTGAGAGCAACGACTGAATATTCAGCTCTATGCCTGAGCTTAGAACCATGAAGAACTAAACTCGTGCATTAACAATGACATCTTGAATCAACATGAAGCCATAGACTGATTACAAATATTCTCCCAAGAGCCACTGTAAGCATGTTTTGTCTAAGCATTCGATTAGCAAGGATCCTGTAACACTGTTTGTATGGAAAATAGCATTATTTCCCATCCAACCCCTGCCATTCATCTCACTCAACATGCTATTTGTTTTCAGCAGAGCAAGGAAGAGAATATTAATGGTGTCACCCAAGTTATCATTACCAGGATGTAAAATTTATTTCACAACCCTGTGTGGCAAAAATGCCACTAGCAATAGATTATGAAAAGCCACCTTCCACAAAGTGAATCAGGCATGTTTTGTTAAAAACATTTCTCTTAGCTGGGCATGGTGGCGCATGCCTGTAGTCCCAGCTATTCGGGAGGCTGAGGCAATAGGATTGCTTGAGCCCAGGAGTTTGAGGTTGCTGTGAGCTAGGCTGATGCCATGGCACTCACTCTAGCCTGGGCAACAAAGCGAGACTCTGTCTCAAAAAAAAAAAAATTCTCATTTTTCTCTTGTTCATACAAACCAAGGCTTTACCACCTTGGTAAAGTCTCTGGCCCCAAAAAAGCCTATGGCAAGGGAATGAGAGAGAGCTTAAGATTGTCTGTATTATATTTCTCTCTGCTTGTAGAAAACTGAATTTTGATATGAAGTACCCTTTCCTCATCTCAGAGAGCTGCTAAAAAGCTTTCTAAAGACACCAGTAGGATATAATAGCAGATCGCCAGGATGCAGCTGGAGTTGGTGAACTTCGAACGCCGGCCACCATGTGGTTAAGCTCTCTGCAAACAGATTTAATGCAACAAACATTTACTGAGCTCCAAATGCGAGCCAGCCCTAGTCGGTCACTGGGAATGCAGATGTACTGGGAAGTCCTTGTCAGCCTGGTGGGGGACAGAGAGATTTAACCGAACACTGCCCTGGGGAACACGCAACAGTGAAGATGTGAACTAGCACAGAGGAGGGAACAAGAAGGTCCCTCAGGGAAGTCTGAAGAGAGTTTCCGGGGTTGACTCCACATCAGAGGGGCTTTGGGAGATGAACAGGCTTAAGGGTTTGGCAGGAAGGGTAGACTCAAGGATTCAACACCCCGAAAATGATGCCAAATGATACCAAAAATGTATTAAAAGTTGACCAAAATGTCTTTACTCAAAACCTCACTGTGAGCCAACTCAAAGTGATACAAGGCTAGTTCAAAATAGTTTTTCATTCAGTTTCCAAGCAAGAACAACAAAAACTGCATTTTTTTTTACCAATTTTTAGTAACAACCAGAATAGAAATAGACCACAGGTTATTGACTATTATAATTTTTCTTATTTGCATCACAGCGTGTATCACATCTGGACACACCAAAATATGTACTCCTTTGGCCTCCTTTTTAAAAAGCAGCTGAACCAGTGAGGCTTTTCTACAATTCTATTACAGTTACATAATTTATATACAACTAAATAACTAGCATCAAGGCTGCACAAACATCTCAGTGGTATGCTCCCCTTCAGCCTCAGTTCATCAGAGGAGCAGACCGGTGCACAGAAAGGAAGCATACCAGAAATATGAGAATTTCATTCAAAGTCCCTTTGAAACACCGCACTCTGCATTTTGTCCTGAGCTAATGTGTGAATCACATAGTTCCACCGATTTAGCCATCTTTAAATGCAAATAGTCATGGTGCCACTGAAACACAAGTGGAAATGAATCAACAATGAAACACCAATTGCTTAAAACCATGGATCGGGACACCTAGGATTACAAAATATAAATGGTCAATGAAGCCAAAAACAGAACGTCTATAATTTAGAAAAGGGACCCCTGTTTTTTAAAAAAATCAGATGCCAATACTTCCACTTTCCTGATATTTGAATTATTCTCTTCAACTTCATTTCACACTCAAAATTCACTTTCTCTGCAAAGGCATCCCTGGCTAATCACGTTTGCCCACTTGATAGGGAGGTTCTTAAGAACGGGGACCTTGTCTCATTCAATGGCAAACCTTCCTAGTCCCCAGATCTAATTCTAGACCATCAGCATCACTCAATAAATGTTTGACTGATTAACAAAAGAGCATGGATGAGAAATGGCTTTAGACATTGCCCGTGTTACACAATGAATGAAACACTACAAGGAAAATGGGGGAAAGAAGTTAAGGTTGCCAGAAGCTGAGTAGTTTGTCAAGTCCTCCCATTTCCCCCTCAGCTAGAGCTCAGCCCCATAGCCAGGTGTGTTTGTGTGCACGTGTGCGTGTGTGTGCATGTGTGTGTGTGTGTGTGTGTGTGTGTGTGTGTAAAATGACAGGAGGGAATCCTGCTCAGGTCTCCAGCCATCTCAGCAATCTTCTCAAGTGGCCCTGTGGTGACCCATGGCAAAAACCTGCAGGCTCCCATTTTACCTAAACAGGAGCGGACGGAAAGAAAAGTGTTCCAATTGCTACAGTATGGGGCCTTGGCACCATATTTTGAGGCCACTTAAGAGACGGTCATCTAGAAAAATAAACTCGTATGAACTCATGATGAAACCCAGCAAAACCACCTGGTCAGTCTGACAATCAACAATGCCAGTTCCCTTTGTCTCAGACATTATTTCATTGGTCTTATATGCAACCATACTGAACTCAACACTTTTTAAATTATTCTTTTTAATTCAAACTCGAATAGATGTAGAAAAATGATTTTTTTTCCCATTTAGTGCTTTACTTCTGCAAAGGGATACAAGAAAAATGATTTTTGATAGCTGCTATTACCTGCTGTTATTAAATTTTGCTAACCAAAATTTCAATGTGGCAACCAAATATAATAAACAGAGAGAAATCAGGGGCCTGTGACTTGCCTAAGACCTCCCAGGTCAGACACTTTAAGTCAGCCCGGTCACTGAGATTTCAAAGACGAGAGGGCAACCAAGTTGCATTCCAATTCTATCCTTCTTGTCTTTTTTTTTTCTGATACAGGGTCTCACTCTGTCGCCGATGAGGTTCAGTGGCCTCATCACAGCTCACTGCAATCTCCAACTCCTGGGCTCAAGCAATCCTCCTGCCTCAGCCTCCCGAATAGCTGGGATGACAGATACACGCCACCACACCCAGCTAATTTTTCTATTTTTTGTAGAAATAGGATATCGCTCTTGCTCAGGCTGGTGTTGAACTCCTGGCCTGAAGCGATCCTCTGGCCTCGGCCTCTCAGAGTGCTAGGATTACAGGCGTGAGCCACTGCACCTGGCCCCAATTGTAATAAATATGATTCCTGTTTCCTGCCCTAGAGACCTTCAATTCCCCCAACTCTAAAATACACTAATGCCCAGCCCCTCTATTATATTCTACCACCTTGTTTTTTTATCTGATAATTGTGCCTCTCCCCACAGTCATTACGGAAACTTCCCTGTGGCTCGCTTATCCCAGGAGGAGAACAGACTGCAAATCTGTCAAGAGCACTAGGCCATTTATAGAGATAGAGTCCACCCAAGGATGTACACCCCAGGGAAGGCTGCAACAGAAAAGCAAATAGGCATTTTTCTAACTTCCTTGCGCAGTTATACATTCTTCAGTGGAATTAACTTTTAATCTATCTGGCACAAAAAATATTTGGAGATGTAGAAAACTTGGATACTAGAAAAACAGAATCCTTTTGTAAAAAAAAAAGAAAAAAAGAAAAATTTTTAATGAGCTTTCTATAATTTGCAGACTGCTGGACTAATTAAACGGCTTGTGAAAGATCCAGTTTGTTAGTGTCTCTCTCTCGCTCTCTGTCTTACACACACATGCTCACACACACACACACACACACACACACATGCACACACACACAATTCCCTGTCATTGCCAGTAGCAGCCATTTGGAAAGCAATTGTCACAAAGTGAAAAATGTATGGAAATATTCCAAATGTTTCATTTCAGCAGATCCCAAAGTATGTTCTGAGCCCATCATTTGTTTCATGAGATGCTTCATTTTTTAAAAAGGTTTCAATGGTCAAATGACTTTGACAACCACCACATGGATATTTCACTCTTGGATAATCACAACAAAGACTAGTCTACTGAAGTCTCTGTGAAGTCCTGCAGTTGTAGTCACTGTTGTTTTGTAAGGAGTTTAGCTTATTTAACCCTGAATTTCCCATTAAATCGCTTTTTCAGCGTCATACCTAGAACACTTCAGGAAATACGATTATACCAACCTGCACCCTCTTAGCTACCTGAACTACAACATTTGAGTACAGAAACTTGAGATAAAAAGAAAACTTACTCCTTAATTTGTTGTTCCACTTAGGGTAAGCAACAGGGGACAGTTGCAATAACAAATTGAGTCGTGATCAAGAAAAGATCACAAATGTGATTCGTGACAATATAAAAATGGTGCTTGCTGGGTGTCCTTACTCTCTGGCCGCTCACTCCTCTGTCAGAGGCCTGCCTGCGTAATGAATCCTCAGGGGACGGTGTGAGCGGCACACCGGCCAGCCAGCCTCTGTCCCTCCCGGAGAGAAAGGCCTCACACAGCACAGGGGCCAGCATGGGCGCTTCTAGGCCGTGATGAGCCGTCAGGAGTCACTTCTCTGGAAGATTCTGCCACATCAGCAACTCCCCAGCTGTAGCTGACCCTTCCGCACAGACCCTTGCGGGGCAGCACAAAGGAAAAGGGAAGGTTAGCCAAGAAAACCACCTCAGAGAGGCCCCTGGTAGGAAAGCGATTATGTGACAGTCAGCTACGACCTTGCATTTGGAGCTCTGTCTATTGAACCGCATGTAGTTGCCTGGGAAATTCACCCTGCTCAAAGTGTGTTCCAGGAACGTGCATTTGTAGCACCACATTCAGGATAGCAGGTGACTCTGGGGAGGGGGAAAAAGACATGGGAAGGGACAGGTGTCCAGAGAGGGCTTTGGATGGTATTTGTCAATGGGCTCCTCCCCGAACTGGATGGCTGCTCATGGTGTTTGTTATACTATTATCTCTTCTTATATGTATTTGTGAAATACATAATATATTTTTAATTTAAAAATACATATGCGTCACAGCCTGGGCCCCAAGGGAGAAAGTCCCCTAGACAAAAAGAGGAAATGAGGAATTCTGTCATTCCCGTAGGTCACCCCAGGACAATCCAGCCCTGAATTAATTAATGCTCTAACAGCGCACGATTTGATTAAAGCCTCTTCCCACTAGAATCTACAACTGACAGAGCTGAGAGCATTAAGCGAAAAGATTAAAACTACACCGTGGGGACCGGCTGACACAGAAGCACTTCATGGAGGGGAGATGATAAAGCTTTTGCAGCTCATCCACGAAGAAATCTCATTCACAGCGTAAATGTTATTAATTTTTTTTTTTTTTGAGACAGAGTCTCACTTTGTTGCCTAGGCTAGAGTGAGTGCCATGGCGTCAGCCTAGCTCACAGCAACCTCAAACTCCTGGGCTCAAGCGATCCTCCTGCCTCAGCCTCCTGAGTAGTCGGGACTATAGGCATGCGCCACCATGCCTGGCTAATTTTTCTATATATATTAGTTGGCCAATTAATTTCTTTCTATTTATAGTAGAGATGGGGTCTCGCTCTTGCTCAGGCTGGTTTCGAACTCCTGACCTTGAGCAATCCGCCCTCCTCGGCCTCCCAGAGTGCTAGGATTACAGGCGTGAGCCACCACGCCCGGCCATTTATTATTTTTAAAAGAAAAAAAGATCTCCTCTCATGGGGCTATAACACGGCATGGGCTCCGGGGTTTTGCTCCCCAAAGCTGTCCCCTGGGCTGCGGGGTGACATACTGCATCACCGTAGCCAGAGCAGCCAGCACGAAGGGCCCCTTCCCGCCTGCCCTCCTCGCCAGCCCTGCTCCTCCAGGGCAGCGGGACTGCCCCCCTTTCTTTCTTCTTAGCTGCTGCTGCTTATCCGCCTAACCCTGTCTGGCCACCGGGGCCTCTGGAGGAGCAGGCGCCCCAACTCTCAGCACTAACGCATTCCTTGGAGGGCTCTGCCAGGGTCTCCCCTCCACTCAGTTCCAAGATGCAGCCGTGTAGCCACCTCCCCACCACCTCCTCAGCCCCCACGACCCACACCTCTCGGGAGTCCCCTGGCCTCACAGGCAGCCCTCCAGGTGGGGTGCGGCAGCTCCGCTGGAGCGCAGCAACCTTCCAAGGCACTGGGCGGGTGAACGAGAAATTTGCAGAGCTTGCCTCCCAGCGGCTTCCTCTGCACCCTCTTCCATTCCCTTCGCCTCGATTCAGGGAGCACAGAGGTGGGACAGCCAGTCTGGCGGCTAAGAGACATCCTACAGGAAAATGGGACTCCAGTGTCCCTTCCTGCAGATGCCCCAGCTTTGCAAGTGATCCTTCTAGAACCCCTGCCTTGGCTTTGGAGAAGAACCCACCCCCTCTCCCTCTCTCCACGAACACAGCCCTCCCCCAAAAGCTGCGGCCCTCACACACACACCCCTGCCCACCCTTCTTCCAGTCACTTCCTTGCAGCCCCGGGAGCTGGCCGGGAGGAGGGAGCACTGGGGCATCTTGGAGGGGGGGACACTTTTCGGAGCTGGTGCTTTTCAGTAAGGCCAGTTGGTGGTGGCCCCAACCACTGGCACCTCCCCAAGCTTAAGAAGCGAGGAGGTCAACGTCTTTGATTATCGGCTTTGTGCCCTAGCCCCAAGTCCAGGACAACATGGTAGAATCTCACTGGCCATGTTGTTACCCAGAGAAATAGGTGAGTTGTACAATCCTCTCATCCCTGCCATCTTCAACTCTCCGGCTAACCTGGTGCTCCCCAAAATGTGTCCCCGGATCCTACAGCCAATATGTATGGAGAGGCCCCAGTGGCCAAATGCTGTGGGGAGATTCTGAGTTTAACATAGTTAAGTAGTTGATAATGGAAAAGGTCGCTTTGTTTGTTTGTTTTGACTGCAAGCCTTCTCAGAGCCTTTAAGACGTTGATGAAACTTGCGAATTCACAAGACAGGACATGAAGGGCAGAGGTTCTCAAGCTTACCATTCATAGAACACCTATAAACCTCTCAAGGAACAGACTTTGGGAAACGTAGGTCTTAATCCTATCAAGGAAGTGACTGGAAGAAGCGTGGGCAGGGGTGCGTGTGTGAGGGCGGCAGCTTTTAGGGGAGGGCAGTGTTGGTGGAGAGAGGGAGGGGTGGTGGGTTCTTCTCTTCTCCAAAGTCAAAGGCGGGGTCACTTGTAAGGATCCAATCACGCCCTGCTCAAGCTGCTCCCTTCCAGGAATCTTCAGGAATGCCGGCAGCCCAGCCTGCCCGCTGCCGCCTGTCCAGGCCACTGTCACCGTCTCCTTTGTGAGGCTCTGGCTGTGGCGGTGCTTCCGGCCAGCGTAGCTAACTCATGGTATGGCTGCACAGCTCCTCTCGTGTGCTCAGCTCATGTCCCAGTAGCCCCAAAGCGATGCTCAACTCCCTTCTCCCTGCTGTTTCCACGACAGAGGGTGGACAAACCAAACGGCTATTTTCCCAGCCTGCCTTGCAGAAGAGCCCCTGTGACAGCGGTGCCAATGAGGACATGAGCGTGGAAGCCTGCTGGGGGGGCGTGGGGAGTCTGGGAAAGTCTGCGGCCGCCCCACCTCGTCCTGCCTCGCCGTTAACATTTAATAGTGGAAACTGGACAAGGGAAATGTGTTTAGTCATTCTCAATTCTCTACAGAGACTGCGGTATAGTGCTTTTTAATTATTTGCATTAACGACATGGAGCAAACGATTCTAAAATAGTGGATATTCAGAAAATCACATAAAATTTCTCCACATGTATTTTTCTTCTAACATTAGAATGAGAATGTGCATAATATCCCTGGAATTCATGCCCATTTGATTTTTTTTTTTTTTTTTTGAGACAGTGTCTCTGTTGCCCGGGCCAGAGTGCCGTGGCGTCAGCCTAGCTCACAGCAACCTCAGACTCTTGGGCTCAAGCGATCCTCCTGCCTCAGCCTCCCGAGTAGCTGGGACTACAGGCATGCGCCACCATGCCCAGCTAATTTGTTTTTCTATATATTTTTAGCTGTCCATGTGATTTCTTTCTATTTTTAGTAGAGACGGGGTCTTGCTCTTGCTCAGGCTGGTCTCGAACTCCTGAGCTCAAACGATCCACCCACCTCAGCCTCCCAGAGTGCTAGGATTACAGGCGTGAGTGATTTTTTTTTTTAAATCAAAAGATGTGATTCATGAAAATCTAGGATGCTTCCCCAGCTGGCTCCCTGCCACACTCTTCCCTGGAAGTCTACCCATTCTGAGGGTGGATTTTCTCAGATCTTTGCAGATTTTGCTTTTTTAAAAATTATTTTCTTTATAATAGTAACACATGTTCCTCCTGGAATTTTTTTTAAATAGTTAACATCTCTTAAAATTGTGATCTATTTATATGGGTCATTTGTCTATGCATTTCTGTGACGTATGTGGGTGTGTATATTTGTATACGATCTTTTGCAAAATTGTATCATTCTATATATACAGTTGTACATCCTACTTTTGTTTTTTTATTTAAAAAATCATAACCATTTCCAATGTCATCAATTCTTCTTAGAAAATATGTTTCACCGGTTGCACAATATGCCACTATATGGACATTTCATGATTTATCGAACAGTTTTCCCATTGTTTCCAATTGTTCGCTGATATAAATTATGCTGCAAAACATCTCCCTACATTAATCTTTGTCTTTATCACGCTGTCCTTATGTGGGCCCAGGCAAGGGGAGCAGAGACAAGGGAGAAGTAGGCAAGGAAACCGGGAGACAGAGAACGGGGGCCAGAGGAGACCCAGACAGTGGGGAGGGGCCTGGAAGCAGAGAGAGAGCAAGTGACCAGGAGAACAGAGTGGCCATCTGTGTCCAAAAGTGCCCTTGGGTCCATAAGAGGAGATCCAAGAACTGGCCACCGCACTGAGTAAGTGGAAGTCATTGGTGCCCTTGGTAAGAGGACAGAATGCTGACAGGGGTGGGCTAACAGAACATGGGAGAAGGGAAATCATCTTTCAAGGAATTTTGTTATAATCAGGGGGAACCGAGGGAGAAATGGGGTCCAGGGAGGCTGTTAGAATGATGGGAAATACAAGAAAATAGAAAAGATGTAGCTATCAGGTAAGCTGGAATTATTACATGCTATTTCAAATTGCCAAAGATATCAACAAAGCACACATTTAAATTTGCCTCCCTGTTTGACAGATGGAATAAAGTATAAGTCTGTTTAGTCTCTTCAAAAATAAATAAATAAATAAATTTGCCTCCCAGCACCTTCCACAGAACATGGAAAATGTGCCATGTCTGGACATAGATGTGTATGTACTTAGTGATTGTACGGTGAGCATCTTATCTGAAACAAAAATCGTGGTAAACAGATGAGGTACTTACTAAAAAAGAACAAAAGTAAAATCCTAGGCTATTTGAAACAGTATTTTTTTTAATGCGGTCACCATAAATAAACATAGCGATGAGTACACCCAGCTAAAGGCAGGGGCTAACAAATGAATAATGCACAAATTCCAGCTCCAATGACCATTGATTATTAAGTCTGGGTGTTCATTACCATTATCAAAAATGTTCTGCTTTGATTAAGGGTAATGATTGCTGTACATGCTTGAATTTTGGCAGGCAGGTTTGCCTGTCTCAAGCTTGCCTGGCACAGTTCAGTCAACAGATTCATAAACTGGTACTTTATAAGCATGAGACCTTCTTACACTGGCATAATGAATTATTTTACACCACGCTCCTCAAACACAATCCCACTCCACAATGAGGACCTAAAATTATTATAAGTGATATACGCAAGCATTTTTTAATGGTAAAACCATGATTTCGCAGCATAATATTGCCAATTAAAATAAGTTGCTTTATGTAATTGAAAAATAATATTAAATAAATGACTGTATGAAGAGTATGTGACCACGGTAAAAATTGTCAAAATGATAGAGCGATATCTGAAGTTTGGGAAGCTGATGAGAAGCAACCCTAGGTCATCAACTGTTCTTTATTAAGGACATTAGCTAGTGTTTTGTCATTAGCCTTACTCATGTGACAAGAATCCTACTTCCCCCTTGCTAAACCTCCTTGGTTACCTTAAAGTAAGATAAAGTTCCCAGACTATCCCCATGTTAAGAATCACCACGGAGTCTTGTTAAAATACACATTTCTGGACACCATCTCAGATCCACTGAAAACAGGTAATCTGCATTTTTGACAAATGCCCTGGGGATTTCTATATCCCAAGAGATTTTTATATCCCAAGAGAAACTTGGGATATAATAATAGAAAACACATCTATGCAAGTTCCCTTTGACAGCAGGAAAAAATGATAGGTGAGGAGAGAGGAGACTTAGGAAAAATTGGGTGGTTTCACCATGTTTGCCACTTTAAGGCTGGTTATTATGAATGAAGACTGTGTTTTCTCAGGGCCCAAAGTGCAAGGGTTTTACAAAACTAAAAATAAACAAAACAAATCCATGTGTTTATAAAATGTCATAGTAATGCCCAAGTTCAGTACATGCTTGAGGGAATCCGTTTGTATTTCAGTTCACGTCTCAAAAAGATGTAAACTAAAAATTGTCCAGGTGGATAATAAAATTACTGCCATAACTTTTTATTTATGAGCTCCCAAGCCCAGAGGAACTCAAGGTGCATTAGCATTGTACAAGCAAATGTTAGAAATTAAATAGAAGTGTAAAACAGGACATGTGGTTAAATTCCAACATGGGACTAAAGCCTAGAAATAAAACATTTTGCACAACCTCCCAAATTATACCTAAGTGACTGAAAAGAAATAGCTTAAAATCCCAAAAGCATTATAAAGTGTTTAGATTTATTTAAGTGCCAAGGATTTGGTATGGAAAAGACATTTACTACTTACCAAATATCCACAGGGTCCCCTACATTTCCTAGCCCCCTTGGAGTGGCCAGGGCCATGTGTCAAGTACAACCGAAGGAGTGTGGGCAGAAGAGATTGTGTCATTTTCTGGGACTAAACACTTACGAGCTGGCATGCAACCCTCCACTTTCTCTGTTTCTCTCCTGCAGGGATCTTGGTGGTTTCAACGATGAAGACACAAAATAGAAATAGCCAGGATAGCCGAGTGACAGCATGTGGGACAACTGCCCTCAAGAGTGGCCCAGCTGCATCAGATGAGCCTGTAGGTGTTAAGACCCTGAGACTTCAGGATGAACTTGTTGTAACGGCATAACCATCCTAATACACTTGGCAGACTAATGCATTTCTCTGGTTTCCAAACCAGAATTCTCCAGAGCAAAAGGGGATTCATTCAATGGCTGTGCCCAGGTCACATTCACCCTGCAACTAGGTATCTTGGCGGAGTACTCTCCATGGTCCTTATCATACCTGGAAACCGGAGCAAAGGATTCTTCCCTCCTTTGTCCTGGTGATAGAGCACACTATTGTAAAGACTGGGTTTTCCTATCCCTTAAACTCCCTGGGCACTACTTATAAACTTCTCAATAACTATAAGACACAGAAAATCAAATCAAGAAACATTTTTAAGTAATCAATCTCAAATTCCATGATGAAAGATAATAGACCAAAAGGTTTTCGAATTTAATCTAGTTCTACCTCCCATAAAATCTCTCTCATTCTGCCAAAAGAAAGATCGAGCACTCGATAAATAGTTCATGTGCTCACCTGCATTTCTCAGCCACTAGCTACATAAGGCTATTTCAATTAATAGAAACTAAATAAAATGAAAAATGTAGTCCTTCAGTTGCACTGGCCAGGTTTCAAATGTTCAAGAGACATATATGGCTGGTGGCCACCATATTGGACAGCTCAGAATATTTCCACCATCGAGGGAAGTTTTATTGGCCAGCTCTGCCCGAGAACATCCTTTCAACATCTACCCTCAAAGCCACTCCCACCTCCAAAAAAATATATAATCAAAGAAAAAACAATGAACTGACCAAGCAAAAGAGCTCTTAGATAAGACTCCCAGCCCCCTCCCCCAACTAACATGATCACCGATATCAATGGAATAAAACTGAGGAAAGCAACACGAGGGAGAAATATCTGGGAGAGAAAGAAAAGCTTTACCCTAAGATCTACCACATTAGTTCTTCAGCCTTTTGAGAGAAGATACGATGTGAAAAATGAGTCTGTTACCTTAACATGGCAACATCCTTGTATTGGGTCTTTGGTTTTTGTCACCAAAATGCAAAAATCTTCCTGAAACAGGAAAAGCTGGTGAAGCTGGTGATTACTACTGCTGCTGACACTGACCTACCTGTCAGGCACCCAAGCAAACCCGACTTAGAAGATGCCATGGGGTTGTCTAAGTAAACAAAGGTTCTGGGTGAAGAACTGTTCATAATGACACGAGACTACACCTGATAGCAAGATGTTTCCCCCCTCAGGGCCAGTCAGCTGCAAACTCACTGCACTGACAATAAGATGAAAATTCCGACAGAGCTAGTTCTTTAAAACTGAGAAACTGTGATGGAAGTGCTGTAGAAAAGAAAACTCTACCTGAGCAGGAGGCTGATGAGGAGTCTCAAAAGCTTTCACCATTTCTGTCTCTTGGCTGAAAACAAGTAACTTAACGAGTAAAAATGATGATGAAGATAAATATTTCTGAAACATAGACCCAGAGAAGAATGCATTAGTATTTCTTAGCCTCCACTCCCGTGTACCCATGCAGTGAATTTATGATGTTCAAGTGCCTTGGTTGCCTTTAAAAATTATCCTACAGTACAAAAAAAATATATCCTATGAGGAGATACTGCTATACACCATTTTGGCTAAAATCCAGAACACTAACATCACCAAATGCTGGTTAGAATATGGAGCAAACAGCACTCTCGTTCATTACAGCACTCTCGTTCACTGATAGGAATGCAAAATGGCTTGGCAGTTTCTTACCAAGCTAAACACAGTCTTGCCATATGATCCAGCAATAGTGCTCCTTGGTACTTACCCAATGAATTGAAAACATATGTGCATATAAGTGAATGTTTATAAAAGCTTTATTTGTAATTGTTAAAACTTGGAGGCAACGAAGATGTCCTTCAATAGGTAAATGGTCACACAAACTGTAGTACATGCAAACAAAGGAATATTATTCAACAATAAAAAGAAATGACCTATCAAGCCACAAGAAGGCATGGAGAGAACTTAAATGCATAAAGCTAGGTGAAAGAAGCCAATCAAGGCGAGTCTAATTATATGACACTCCAGCAAAGGCAAAACTATGGAGACAATACAAAGATCAAGAGTTTCCATGGGTTAGTAAGGAGGAAGGGAAGGATGAATAAGCAGAGTGCAAGGGATTTTAAGGGCAGGAAAACTATTTTGTGTGACATTGTAATTGCAGATACACGACCTTATGCATTTGTCAAAAACCATAGACGTGTACAACACCAAGAGTGAACCCTAATGTAAACCATAAACTTTAGTTCACAATGTATCAACAATGGTTCATCAATTCTAACAAATATCCCACATTAATGCAAGATGTTAATAACAGGGAAGAGTCGGGGAGGGTGGAGGAGGGGGTAGGCGGGAACTCTGTGCTTTCTTTACAATTTTTCTGCATACTTAAAACTGCCCTAAAAAATAAAATGTAGCCTCTGATGAAGCCTACATTTGTAGGGACATCTGAGAGTGCTGATGAATGCCAACTCCTGTGATGGGAAAAAAATAAAATAAAATAAAGTCTATTAATTTTTTTTAAATCATCCTGAATATCCATTTCCTACTCTGGCATATTCCAGGGCTGTCAGCCTGCATACAGTGCGTGGGCAGCATGTGTATGCACATACACACACACAATGTCAATATCAGGGTGTGGCCACGCTTTGAGAACCTTTGGTAGACTTGTTGGCGCTAAGGCCCCTCTATCTCTTATGGAGGTTTTCTCCTTTCCATCTCTAGTACTGTGATCTAAACACATGGCCTCCCAAGGCATGTTTGCTGAACGACAGAGTCAATTAGCCAATGCAGTTTGCTAAAAAGGTTGCAGGATTCAGCCATTCTTTGCACTTTAATAACATACAAATATTTAGAGATGTCAAAATATGAGTTTGGAGGCGAGGAAAAGAGTGGAAAATAGGAGTTAGCTTCTCTCTAGCACTTTATAACTTACAGTTCAATGCTTTATAATCACCTGCCAGTTAATTATTAGGCACACTATTGGGAGAGATAACAGATAAAGAATTAAGTAAAATTCCCCACCTAGAATGATTAGTTCTATTTTAAAAATTAACTTGAATAATATATGTCCAAATCAAAGGTATCAAAAACAAACTAATATAGTTATTCTGATATTTATCAAACGTTACAAGACAGTAAGCAATAGTTTTCTATAATTGCTTCTCTACAGAACTTTGTGATACAACTGGAGATTTTTCTTTGAAAATCCTATTCCAAAAAACTGTACTTCTTTACAGTCCACGGGAATCTGTAAACATCTGTTGGGAGGAGGACAGATAAATGTTACGGGGATGAGGTAAGACCTCTTCTTATACATATAAGGTTCCCCATTAATTTTTCAGAGAGTAGAGCTACATCCTGAAATTTTTATAAACGTGGAATGTTCTTTCACGGGAGCATTATAATACATTCAGGCGGAGCTGAGCAACTAAGCCAAGGATATATTGTAATTTCTTACAGATATAATTACCTACATTTTTCCATAGAAAAATGATACAATGTGTCAACAATTACATTATACAAAACTATGCATTTTACACCGAGCGGTAATGCTAGACTATTGCTGCAAATACCCACCACGAAAACCTGTATTTGCTGCCTCTAGGTAATAAGGCGATTGCTATGTAGCACGCAGCAAGGCAGCCACTCTCCTATTTGTGCTGGGGAGGAATTTCTTCTTATTGCTAGCAGGGCTTAATTTTCATCCCTGCAGCCAGTGCCTGCATTGAGAAATGCATCTGATTAAGTGACTCCATGCACTTGAGTGGAGAAGGAAAAGGAAAACCAACTCTCAGTTTAATACCCTTTCTTCTCTGTAATGAATTTACCTACTCCTTTCTGCTGCAGCTCTAAACGAGGTACAATTTCAATCAAGCACCAAAATTTGTTACTTATGGAAGCAACTTCTCTCTCAAGGAATCATTAACCTGTTTTATTTACCTGTGTATATACCTTGTTCTGGAACAGATTTAATGTGGAAAGCATTCACTGTTTCTACGTGGGGACCTGGGATAGGTCACAAACCTGGGCAATGTCAATCATGGAGAATATGCAAACACCTAAGCACGGGCCACTTAGACTTTAGTTCCAGTCAATAAATATTTATTGGTCCCCAGTGTGTACAAGGCAGTGTGCTAGATGCTGGGACACAGTGGCGAGTGCAACAGAGAAGAAGGTCCTGCCCTTGACGGAGCCTGCGTTCCAAAGGTACATTCCAGTATCGGGGTGTAGTTGATACGCCAGGTGCCTGGCAGAGCTGGAGTCTAGTTTGTAGAAGAGACATGCTGAGGCTTGATATTGGCCTCTAAATATCTGAATAACCACTTTTTAGAAAAGAAAAGAGGCATTCGGTGTGGCTATAGGCCATAAATGGGTATGCTGGGTGAAAGTCAGAAGGAAACTGATATGGGCCCAAGAGAAGGAAGAATTTTTTTTTACGAAACAGGCCTGCCAAAGAATGGAAGGGGTCACAGGAGGTGTCCAGAAGAGGTGGGCAGACGCATCGGGTACAGTGCCAGGAGGCTGGCTGTGACGGGGAGAAGGGGACGCATGGGGATGGTAGGGGCTCCCTCCAACTTTATGATCCAGGAGACTTTACATCGAACCGCAGAAATGTCTTGAACATCTTGGCTCCCATAATTTCAGCTTTAATGAGACCCTTTGATGATCGTCTAATGATATAACAGGCCATCACTTCCTTGGTCCCCTGCCATTCGGAGTCAGGCAGAAACACTAAACCCTGATTTCTGATGGCAATGCTGGGTTCTGATGCACCAAGTGGCTGCAAAATGCCAACTGCCTCTCTGAGAAAGGAGAACCTCAGGTCCTGGAAATAAAAGCACACTGTAGTAATTACCAAAGTCAACCAGTCACGAGGACAAGGATGGGTCTGTAAATACTACTGACTGTGGGGCTGGCAGAATTTCCAAAATGGGTCTCCTAATGGTGTCCTCCTGCCCTACCCCAAGTACCTACAAATGCAATGAGACAGCACTGCCATGATTACGCTCTTACAGGCTCAGTTATTATGCCACGCTACAGGGCAAAAGTGACTGTCAGGTAGGGAGATTATCCTGGACTTTCTAGGTGGGACAAATACAATACAGCCGTTAACAGCAGAGCATGTTCTCCAGCCGGCGGCAGGAGAGAGATGCAAAGCCGCTGACTTGAAGCCGGAGGGAGCCACATAACGAGGAATGCTGTGACCTCTACAAGCTAAAGGTGAATCCTGGCCGACGGCCAGCAAGAAAACGGAGACTTCAGTTCTCCAACTACAAAGAACTGGATTCTACCACCAACCTGAATGACCTTGGAAACAGATTCTTCCCCTGAGCCTCTGGATAAAAGCCCAGGCCGGCCGACGCCTGAGTGCTGCCCAGGGATACACTGAACACAGAGCCCAGCCAAGCCCGCCCAGACTTCCGGCCTACAGAGCTCATCGACGGGTGTCTTTTTCAGGCCGGTAAGTGCGAGGTCATTTGTTGTGCAGCAAGGGACAACCAAGGTGGACTCCGAATGGCAGTGATGAAGCCCTGTAAATTGGACGTAACGATGGGAATGGCCGGTGGCCCAGGACCACACCTCCACCAGCTAAGCAGACCAGCCGAGTCCCGATCCAGAGAAGCTGGAGTAGGGATCACGGGCAGGAAAGGCTCGCCACATTCGGGCAGGAAGGAAAGGGGAGAGGACAGCTTCTGGAGGCCCTGTGTAGCGAACACCGGCTGAAACTCTCCTGTCCCTCGGGCAAGGGGCCGCCCTGGCGGGCGGTGAAGGAGGATACACTCGGGATGCTGCTGCAACGTGGCGGTGTGTGCTGAGTGCTGCTGACACTGTCCCCACCATCACGCCCTGGTGGTGGCCCGCGGACAGCAAGAGAGGCTGGGGCTTAGGAAGAGGGGTTGGTCCTGGCAAGCTCCCTCTCCAAGGCCAAACCAGTGTTGATCTCCTGAGCTTGAGATTCACCCACGAGGAGAGCACTCCCAGTGACCAGTGGGCATTCTGGTGGCCTTGGGCATTCTAAAACTTCTCACCATCCCAGTGCACCTCTCTCCCCTCCTGACAGCTCTCCCTGCATTTGCTCCTGTCTCTGCAGGGCCTATTCTCAACATAGCAAGTGAGTGATCCTCTTTAAAACACAGATATGACTGTGTCATTCTCACCAAAACCTTCCAAAGTGCTTCAGGTGGCCTGTGAGACCCCCAGGGCTGTCCACCACCCCCTCTCTGTTCTTCTCCTCCTCCCTCATGCTCATCACACTCACCATGCTCCCTTCTGCCTCCTGACCTTTGCACCTGTGCTCTTTCTAGAATGCTTTTCTCCCAGACACCCACTCAGTGCTCTTTCCCACTTCCTTGAGGCCTCTGCTCATGTATCATCTTACCAGAGAAATCTTCCCAGACCAGACTATGAAGAACAGTCCCTCTTCCCTACCTCTTCTCTCTCTAATCCCCCTTGCCCAACTTTGTTTTTCTACATAGACTCCATCACCACCTGCCATGATTTGTATGTGCATGAGTATTTGCTTATTCTCAGCCTCTCTGTGAGCCCCATAAGTTTGTGTTGTTCAGCTCTGTATCCAAGACCCTCTCACCGTACCCTGCACAGTTAATGAATGAATGAATGATAGGCAATTTCTGGGAGATGTTTGGTGCTTGGATTGGGTCAGCTAGAGTGAAATAAAAAGCAATGTTGGGTTCAGGATAGCAGGACATCAGAGTTGCTGCAGGAAGCTAAAGATATATTTCTTTATTCACTCCTTTGACAATTTCCACACATCTCCTCTGTGCCAGGCATGAGAATTGTTTCCGTGCAGAAAAAGGAGAGAGCACCCCTTCTACAATGATGCACCATGAAAGGGTTATTTGGCAATGAATCTCATAGAAGTGGTGGAATGTTCTAGAAATATCCACTCTATTGGGAAATACTATAAAATTCAGCATAAATGTGAGAATAGGTAAGAAAGCTCAGAACTGCTAGCTTGAAAGGCTGTCTTCTGTCTTGTTTTCTCCAGCCTACTAATTTTCTCAGTTTATCTACTTGTTTGTCTTCTTTGGGCTCCTCAATTTAGAACGAATCCACCAGGGGGAACGTCCCCTCCCAGGCAGATTGGAAAGTGCTGAAGAAGGACAATGAGGGCTTAAGCCTTGTTGGTGACCCGGGAGAGCTCCACGCTTAGCCTGGTGCTGAGGCCACCAGATCGGCATCAGGGCTATTTTGTTTACTAAGAAAATGACTTACAGCTGGGAGTGAGGGGCAACAGGGCAGGTGGCCTGAGAGAGACAGGAGAAACGGGAGAGCCAACAACGTCCTCCTAACAAGAGATCAGATTTCCGCCTCATGACTCTACAGCTGCGAATCGCACCTGGTCTGCAGGTTCAGCACAATAGCTTGTGTGCACAAAGGTCAGCTTCAAAATCACCGAAACATCACCTGCTGGCGGTGCTGCCTGCGCCCTTCATGAAGAACATTCACCAATGCCACCTTCCCTTCTCTAAGTAGATTCCCTCTTGAGCCGCCTAGGAGGTGAGGGGAAAGTATTGTGGCCTTAGCTTAATTTTCCCGCATGGCCAGTTGACAGATGCAGGGTGTGAAGGTTCTCCACGATCCCACAGACCTTGGCTGTGGAGGAGCTTGAGAGAACCCAGAGGACCCTCCACCTAGGAGCCTCCCTCTGGAACAGACTGGCATCTGCTAGAGGAATGGGAAGGGGAAGATGGAGCCCCCAATGACAACCTGTGCAAACCACACCAGCTCAGGTGAATGCCCCTGCACAGCTGGGCCCGCGGGCAGCTGCAGCCCCGGTTGGCCCCGAACTCCTGAGCTTCAGTAGGAAGACTCAGTACCCTCCTCCCTGGAGGAGTCAGTTGTTCTCAGACGTTTGCAGCTATTTTCCAAAAATTCCAAAAACCTCTAAATATGGCTGGCTTTGTATATTGAAGTGTTTACTACTTTTTTTTAAAAAAAAGTTAAATCCAGCAAAGCAATGTGTAATGGCCCAAACTGGAAACAACTTAAATATTTATCAACAGTTTTATTTTTAAAAAAAAACTTAAATGATGGAATTCAGTCATACGTTGCTTATCAACAGGGATAAGTTCTGAGAAATGCATCAGTAGGCAATTTCATTGTTATGCAAACATCACAGAGTGTCCACGAACCTGGAAGGCATAGCCTATTGCTCCTAGAATAGAGACCTGTACAGCATATGACTGTAGCGATCACTGCAGGCAGGTGTAACACAATGGTAAACATTTGTATATCTGAATATCTAAAAAGGTACTGTCAAAATATGATATAAAAGCTAGAAAATGGTATGCCCATGAGGGCACTTACCTGAATAGAGCTTGCAGGACTGGAAGTTGCTCTGGGTGAGTCAGTGAGTGAGTGGTGAGTGAATGTGAAGGCCTAGGACATTACTGTGCACTCCTGTAGACTTTATAAACACTGTATGTACATTTAGGCTACGGTAAATTTATTTTTAAATTTTTTTCTTTATTCAATAATAAATTAACCTTAGCTTACTATAATGTTTTTACTTTATAAACATTTTAGGTTGTTGTTTTTTTTTTTAGTTTTTTGACTCTTTTGTAATAACACTTAGCTCAAAACTCAAACTATTGTACAGCTGTACAAAAATATTTTCTTTCTCTATATCTGTAGTCTATAAGTTTTTTTCCAATTTTTCCAATTTTCATTTCTTTTTTACTTTTAAAACTTTTTTGGTAAAAACTAAGACTCACACACACCCATTAGCCTAGCCCTCCACAGGGTTGGGGCCATTAACATCACTGTCTTCCACCTCCACATCTTGTCCCCTGGAAGGTCTTCAGGGGCAATAACACACATCAAGCTGTCATCTCCTGTGACAATACGCCTTCTTCTGAAATGCCTCCTGAAGGACCTGCCTGAGGCTGTTTTTACAGTTAACTTTTTTTGTATGAGTAGAAGTACACTCTAAAATAACAATAAAAGCATAGTAAATACATAAACCAGTAACATAATCACTTATTATCATCATCAAGTATTATGTGCTGTACGTAGGTATATGTGATAGGCTTTTATATGACTGGCAGAACACTAGGTTTGTGTGCACCAGCATCAGCATAAACATGTGAATAACATGTTGGGATGTGTTAGGATGGCTACATAGTCACTAGGCAATAGGAATTTCTCAGCCCCAGTAAAATCTTAAGGGGCCACCATCAGTATGTGGGCTGTGATCATTATGCAGTGCATGACTATATTCATAGAATGAACTCCTATACATCAGTGAGAATTAAAGAATTACAACTAGAAGCAACAAAGATGAAACTCACAAATGTAACGTTGAGCACAGGAAGACAAAAGAGTACATACTGCACAATACCTTTCATGTAAAATTACATGAAGTTCAACAGGGAAAACTAACCTATGACGTCAAAAGCTAGGACAGCGGTTACCCTCAGGGAGTAGTGCCAGTGAGTGGCCCAACAGGAGCTTCTGGGGCGCTAGGCATGTTGTGTTTCTAGATCCAGGTGCTGTCACCAAGAGTCTTCGCTTTATAAAAATGTCTTATGCTGCACCCTTACAATTTTGCATACTTTTCTATATGCATGTTATATTTTAATTGTGTAAAAAGCAGTTCATAGACTATTCTTTTGAGTATTCTTAAGAAACCTATGTTGAGTTTACACTGGCCTACAAACCGCCATGGTATTGGTGCCTATCATCTCTCCAACCTCATCTCATTCGACTATGCCTGTTCACTCAGCTCTTCCTGTTCTTCAGTTAAGACAGCCACAAACCCACCACAAGGCCTTTGCACTGGCTGTACCTTCTGCTTGAACTGCTCTTCCCGCGGACACCACAAGGCCTGGTTTCTTACCACATTTTTATTCTAATTTGAGATTGAAAATCTGCAGCCCATGCCCAAACCCAGCTTTATTTATTCTGTAAATAAAGTTTTACGGGCACACAGGCACATTTGTTCGTTTAGGAACTGTCTACAGCTGCTTTTGCCCTACAAGGGTTGTTGAGTAGGTGGCCAGCCAAGTCTGAAGTGTGTACTATCAGGGCTTTTACAGAAAAAGTTAGCCAACTGCTGCTCTAATGTCACCTTCCCAGAGAGGTCTTCTGTGACCACCTCATTTAAAACTGAAATCAAGCCAGGCACAGTGGCTCACGCCTGTAATCCTAGCACTTTGGGAGGTGGAGGCCAGAGGATCACTTGAAGCCAGGAGTTTGAGACCAGCCTGAGCAAGAATGAGACCCCATCTCTACAAAAAAGAGAAAAATTAGCCAGGTGTGGTGTGCACCTATAGACCCAGCTACTCTGGAGGCTGAGGCAGGAGGATCGCTTGAACCCAGGAGTTTGAGGTTGCTGTGGGCTATGATGACGTCTCCATACTCTAGCCTAGAAGACAGAGCAAAGCCTTGTCTCCAAGAACCAAACAAACAAACACTGGACTCAATCCAAATTCCCCTTCTCTTCCACCTTTCCTCCTCCCCTACTTTTTATCCAAACCATTTACCAGCAGTGGTAAATGGTAACTCTATATTTTACTTATTTTTTTTTTGGTTTCCCTCCCAGAGAGTATAAGCCCCATGGGGGCAGGAATCCTTGTGTGTCCTGTCCATAGCTGTGTCCATAGCACCTCAAGCAGTGCCTAACAGCAGATACTTGATAGATATGTGTTGAAGCAATGACAGCCCCAAACTCAAACAATATGCCAGGCACTGCGGGGACTGATTTCAAAATCTATAGCTCATTTACACTCTTTGCCTCATTTGAAGTATTTTTTTTTCCAGCACGAGTTAGATCTAAATTAAAACGAGATCTTTGGCAGGATTGATTTCTCTTAAAAGTTCAACAGATTAGGAGCAGCAGCGGTAGCCGTGGCCAAAAAAGATTCAATATCAGCAAGTGACTAAGAAAGGGGATGAGAGGGAAGAAAAGGAGTAGTGTTACTAGGTTTGTCTGCTTTAAGCCGAAATAAATTGCAAAACAGAATAGCCTCTGTCAATAAGTAACCACTCCCCGAGAGCAGGTTGTGGGATTGTTTGGTCATGTGGTCCTCATCCTGGGAGAAGCAGGGAGCTGATGGCAGCAGAAATAGTTTAGATTCTTGGCACCTTTCCAGAGTTATTTTCCAGTCCTCAGTAAGTCTTCATTTTCTCCCACAGCAAAACAGTTGCAAGGATGCGATCTACCCTCATGGCTTCTTACAACTGCACATGCATCTACAATTATCTCAAAATAGAGTTTAATTAAAAACACACACGCATACAGTTCCCAGGATTGGGCTTTGCTTATCTATTCGTTCTTTGAGGACCTAGAAAAGCTGGCAAACACACATTCTCTGTACTGTGGCAGCCTGACGTACAGTGTCTACACAAAAACACAGCAACCTTAGAAACTTCCCTGACTTAGGTTGTGAGTACAACAGAACGGCATCTGTAACTAACTGACTTTTAAAGTCAAATTGCTTAAAGTCTTCATTTTCCTTGTGGATTGTGCAATGATTAAAAATGGCCTCTATAAAGCAGAAAGCCGACTCTGAAGGTGGCTAACAGAGTAAAGTCCTGGGCAGCAGTTTGGTGACGGTCCCCCATCACAGCCCTACAGACGGAAAAGACTCAAGCACGAAGGATGTCCCACAGACGTGAGGCTGTCTGAGAAAAGGAGAGCTTCCAAAGACAGCCTCACCCTTCTCACTTGTTCAAATGTGGACTCCCAACAAACCTTCTGGCCGCCTAAGGAAAAAAAAAAAAATTATAGGCACGATGCAGGTGGAAACCATCAGGGAACTGCCAATCCAAACCACAGTGCCAACCCACTGCGCCCCATCAGTCCTCCTGGGATGCTTGCAATTGAAAAGTCAGATACTCACCGGTGTTGGTGGTGGGCACGTGGAGATGTCGGAATCCCCCCACGCGGCCGGTGGGAATGTGACACGGCGCAGCCACCACGCAAACGGCCTGGCAGTTCCTCAAGGAGTTGAAGCTAGTGTTCCCCCTTGACCCAGAAATTCTGCTCCCGGGTAAATGGAAACATACATCCACCCAAGCACTTGTACACTCGTAGCAGCATTATTCATAGTAGCCGAAAAGTAGAAAACAACTCAAATGTCCATCAGTCAATGAATGGACAAACAAACTGCGGTATGTCCATACCACTGGATAGTATTTGGCGATAAAAAGCAATGAAGTGTGATGTACCCTACATGGTTGGACCTAGAAAACATCCTGCTGAATGAAAGCCAGTCCACATACTCTGTGAACCCATTTATATGAGAGATCCAGAAAAGGCAAATCTATAGTGGCATAAAGCAAATTAGTGGTGGCCTAGGGCTGGGGCAAGTGTGGGGTGGGGGGGTGGAGGAGTGACAATTAAGGGGTTTCTTTGGGGGATGATGAAATGTCCTAAAACTGACTGTGGTGGTGGATGCACAACTCTGTGAATATACTAAAAACCATTGAATTATACACTTGAAATAGGGAATCGTATGGTATGTGGATTACATCCCAATAAAGCTGTTTAAAAAAAAAAAGATGTGGGAGGATCTCACTCAGATACTCTGAACAGCCCTGACCCTCATTAAGAAGAGGCACTTGGCCCCTCTTAAAAGCTTTGCTCTGGCCAGGGGTACTCACAAGGCTAAGCCTGGCATGGGCCGGGACTCTACCGGCTTCTCCTCTCCCCCTCTTTAGTGACTTACTCAGGAAATGACCAATAAATGGAATCGGAGGCGTTTTGCAAAATACAATGTGCTGTGTAGATGCACAATAAGGCTCAGTCGATCCCCGACACAGCACACAGCACAGCAGCCGAGGCAGAGGGAAGCCGTGAGGCCCAGAGGAGGCCCAGGGAAGGAGGGAGTTTGCCAGGCCCAGAGTGCTCGTTAGGCCTTTCGTTTCTCTCGGCTTAAGCTCTCCTGCTAGGAAAATGGATCAAGCTGAGTGCTCTCTGGGCACCCAGAATGGTGAAAGTGGCTCTCAGGTATTTTGCAAAATATTATATCATAAAAATAAAAATACTCACAAGCACCGAGGGGCCATTTGGAGAGCCAGGAAAGAACAGCAAAAAGGTGAAACATACGGCTGATTGTGTCAGGGTTGTTTTTTCTCCCCCGTTCGTTGACGGAAGAAAAATAAATAGCTGCTCAACCTCTTGGCTTCCATTTCAACACAATGTTCCGTTATGATTCAATGCGAGGAAGCATTTCGGCCTCAACACCTAAATACTTCACAACTGCTCAAAGTTTCTACCAAGAAGCACGTCAGGGATACACCTGCTCCACGGCGCCACGTGGACAGGGCTACGCAGCAGCTCTGTCTACACGGCAGCTCCGTCTACACCCCTGTGGAGCAGGTGCCCAGCCTGCTCCCAACCGCCGACGCTCAGGGGGAAGGCGGAAACCTGCTTGTTTTGTAGGGTCCTTTTCTGAAGTTGTTGCTCAAAACTGACATCTCTAGAAATTACACCTTCATTTGTTAAACACTGACAGACTCAGGTTCAAATGTCAGTCCAGCACTTACTGGCTACGTGACTTGGGACAGGACACCCAACTTCTCTGTGGCTCATTTTCCTCACCTGTAAAATAGGGACATTCATTCCTACTTTCTAGGGCTGCTTTTGAGGATTAAATCAGATAAAAGGTGTTTAGCATGGGAACTGGCACATACTAAGTGCTCAACGAAGAGTAGTTATCACTGTTGCTGTTGTTGTTATTGTTGGTAAAAGGTGTTCATTTATTTATTCTTTCAGCTAATCAGAGGGTCTCCTTCTGTCACCCAGGCTGGAGTGCAGAGGCATCATCATAGGTCATTGCAACCCCAAACTCCTGGGCTCAAGCAATCCTCCTGCCTCAGCCTCCCAAGTATCAGGACCACAAGTGGGTGACACCATGCCTGGCTAATTTTCCTAATTTTTGTAGAGAAAGAGTCTCACTAAGTTGCCCAGGCTGGTCTTGAACTCCTGGCCTCAAGTGATCCTCCTACCTTGGCCTCCCAAAGTGCTGGGATTACAGGCATGAGACGCCACACCTGGCCAAATCAGTATTTTTATTGAGCCCTACAGTGTTCCAGACACTGGGATGAGGCAGCAGCCCTGCCTTCACGGAGCTGCCGGTCTGTGGGGAAAACAGGTAACAAACAGGCACACAAGGAATGAACAAGTTAATGAACAGCTGTAAGTGCTCTGAAAAAGTGACGGAGGGTAGTGTGCTCAGGAGTGGCTGGAGTGTCCCTTCAGGGACAAGACTCACACGGTGTGTGCGTGTTGGGCATTAAGATTTTGTTGGCTTAGCAAATGCTTACTGGTGGATCAATTCATTGACTGCTAGCCCTCCCTAAGCCCTCCTGCAGGAATGACCACAGGGACTGCCGGGTCATGCACACCCCCAACCACCCCCTTGGCTGCATGTCATGCCCACCTGAGCAAATCTCCGGGCCCTCCCTCTGCTGCCCTCCTCCTGGAGGAGGGCAGACTCCTTTCCTCTTGCCCACTCTCTGAGTCCTCCGGGTTCTAGGAGCCTCACTATTCCCTGGGAGGAACCTCGCACATCAGATGTCTTTCAGCACCTCCGACCACTCTTCACACATCACCAAGACAGTGGAATTTTAAACAGGGCCGTTGGGAGGGGAGATCCTCTCCGAAGACATCCTAAGTCTGCGAGACATGGAGGGGAGCAGAGAAAGGGAAAGAGCACGCAAGAGCCGTCATCTATTCCAGCCACAATAAGGAGGAAAATAAAATGACGTGATGGAAGAGGCAGTAAAGACACTTCCTAAAACCTGGAAGTGACTTTCAACCATCTGGCACAAATGTAAACCAAAGAGGACAAAAGAGCTAGAGAGACACTAACGTGAAGTGGGCTCCACCATTTCTGGAGGCATTCAGACCGAGACAAAAGCCCCCCTGCCTCTTGCCTCTAGCTCTGGAAGTGTGAGCCAAGCCAGCCCTCCAAATCATTCCCCCAGGTCATTCTGCCCATACAAACTACACCTCAACGGAGTTAGTATTACTCCCTAAAAATGGTGATCAATATTGTTTTCTGGAAGGAAAAAGAAAATTCTGGAAGGTTGCACCCAAAAAGTCTGTGGAGAGTGCTAACCTCTGAGGAGCACATCTGGGGTCAAGTATAGGAGGATGACTTCTTTTTCACTGGATAATCTTTAGTATTATCTGAATTTTTCTATGTGCTTTTATAATTATTCTTAAAGAGAAAAGATATCCAAAATAAATGGTGGCGGAGGAAACTGCTGATTTGAGAGGTGGCGTTTGTTTATCAATAATTACAAATTTTGGAAGTTAATTTCCTTTTTCTTAATCATTATGTCATCTATTTCCGGATTCAAAGAGAAAATATCGCAACATTCACCAAGCTCGCGTGACAATGCCTTATCATGGAGTAGAAAGAGCTACAAAAATGGGAGTCCCTGGGTCCCGATCCCACCTGTCACTCGCCAGGGCAAGTGGGTCTCTTCCTTTCTCTGGACTTCAGGTGCTCCCTGAGAAAGATGCAGGCACTGGATCAAAAATCTAAAATCCTTCCCCACTTTCTAAGTCCTCTCTGAGCATAAAAGCATGTCTATTTTCTTCAAATTTTCTTATGGTTTTAAAATGACAAAAGTAACACGCACTTACCAAAGGTTCCACAACGCAGACAGGTGTAGCACTTCTGTACTGCCCTCCACCTTGACTCCGCTCCTTGCTCCTGCCGGAGTTAGCCACCATCAAGAAGCTAAACGCTGTGCTGTCCAGTGTCACAGCGACCGGCACGTGTAGCTGTTTACATTTACATTTTAATGAACTAAAATTAAATAACTATGAAAATTCAGCTCCTCAGTCACACTAGTCACATTGCAAAGGCTCAATAGCCACATGAGGCTGGTGGTGGGTGCCAAACTGGACAGCACAGATACACAACAATTTCGTCATCACGAAAGTTCTATCTGACAACACTGGTCTAACATGCATAAAGAGGCCTTTTTTAACTATTCTCACCTCCATTCAATACTTACTTTCTGGAGCCTCTACAATTGCTTATAGTAGGACTCTCTGGCTAGGCTCAGGACTACCTTAACAGGTTAATGGGGTGAGCTACCTTGGAAAGGTTTCCCAATTTCCCCATCTGTAATTAAGAAAGACTGGCTTCATCTCTGGGCTCACTGAAGGCCATAGGTCGTGGAACCATCACCACTCCCAACAGCACATAAAAGTTTAAAACCTTAACTAAGAATTGGAAAACTCCAGTGTCCCTCAGGATGGTGCTTTTCAAAAAGCACTAAGGCATTCAAAGCCTGAGACGAGAAAAACCCAAGGAATCTTGCCTCTAACTCCGGAAGTGTGAGCCAAGCCAGTCCTGCAAAAACAATTTTTCAGCTCATTTTGGCCCATACACATCATGCCTCAATGGAGTCGTACTAATTATTCACTGATAAACAGTGGCCAATATTGTTTTCTCGACTCTGACCATGCACTGTCTACACAGTCTGGGCAGGTAACTGCTGACTCCCCACTGCATACTATGGACCTCTCTGTTGATGTATAGAATTATAATGCCTTTCTTTCAGTTCCCCCAAACCCCATCTTCCCTATGCCCAGCCTTGTACGAGACTGTCCGTCTTTCCCTAACTGCACCCCTCATCAACCCATTACCCCAATTCATTGGCCAGACAATGTCTACTGTTTCTTTTAAACTCATCTCTGACATGATCTCCTCCAGCTAGTCTTCCTGGCCTTCCCAGGCTGGAATAGGAGCCCCCAGTGGCTGCTCTAGCATTTCGATATAGGAGACATTTTAGGGGTGAAAATCTGGTAGGAAGCAGTGCAGGGTGTGTGTGACTTGTCTTGAAATCGCATTTTATAGCAGGGCACAACTTTTGCTGAGATATTTGCAAGAAAAAGAGCGAATTTCTTAAAGATGCTCTTATTCACAGTTTAGATGTGAGTGAGAAAATATCAGTGATCCATTTCAAAGAATATCCTTTTAAGAAGTAGTAACTTTGGAAGGTGATTACATTAAATAACTGCACGACAATGTGAATTATGCAATGCCAACAAACTGTACACTTAAAAAACGGCTAACATGGTCAATTTTATGTTATATATATTTTAACACAATAAAAATTTCCAAAAATAGAAAGAAATAAGCCATACATAAAATATTTTAAAACACAGTAATTTGGGAGGAGAGCCACTAAAGATTAAAGGAGTGTTATGCCTTTCCCTAAGCCACACTATGGCTCTGCCTGGCCCCTCTGTGAGCTCCAATAACATCCTGGTGTTTTTCTGCCATAACAGTACAATCTCGAATCTGTTTATGTGTCTGTCTTTTCTACTAGATTGACAAGACCATATTCTTATTTATTCTTTTGTATCTCTGGTACCCAGAACAGTTCACAACAGAGGTACTCAATAAATGTTTCTTAGATGGATGAGTGGATTGGTGGATGAGTGGAGGGGTGAATGGATGAGTGGATGGATAAGTGGATGGATGGGCGGATACATGGGCAGGTGAGTGAACGGATGGGTCAGTAGATGAGTGGATGGAAGGCTGGATGAGTGGATGGGTGGGTTGGTGGAGGAGTGGATGCATGGATGGATGGATGGATGGATGGATGGATGGATGGATGCTTTCTTCAGTCTTCAATTCTGCCTTCAGACTGGAATCTCCTAAAGGGTAAAGACTTGGGATCTCAAAATATCTCTTTCACCCCTCCCCCCATTTCCAGTAACACCAAAAAATGTTTTATATTTAACAACAGCTCAATACACTAAGGGAGAAAAAGGCTGCCATTTCCTACCCAGTGAACACACTAAGTAAAGCCTAAGGAAAGGAAGAAAGAAATCTTTAACAATATATATTGGATAATAGCATTAAAAGCCTCCCTTTTCTAATGGAGGTACAATTTGGAGATAAACCTAAACCACTTTCCTCTCTGTGGCATATGATTAAAATCTGCTTTGTTCTTCTAATTTGCTATTCTCAAATTACCACACTGCTGCTGGCGCTGCAAACTCAGGCTTCACGGCTGCCCTTGAATTACTGTACAACTTTTCCTCCCTTTTTTCTTTTAATCAGCACTGAACCAAGAAGGTGCCATCCACACCTGGTGGAAAAACTACGTCTCCGAACCTGGAGGCAAAAGATGTCACTCAAGGTCCCCTGTGCCATGATGACTCTCGGCAGAAATACTTGCCCCTGACATTTGGGAACACAGGAGGAGAAGTTATCCTTGACAAGGCTCCAGGTGGCAAGAAAGAACCTGAAGTGTGTTTTCCACCCCTGACTCTTGAGATTTTATTTTTCTTCTTCCTAAGCCTTCAAAATAAAGAGAGCCCGACAAGGCTGTGGCTGGTGCCGAACCAAAAACCACTTGGTTTTCATATTTTTCTAGAGGTCCCCTGCTCTGGGATTGCTAAGATTTCCACTTCCACAGTCAATCTCAAAACTGCATGGTAAATTACTTTAGAGGATAGGTAGAAAATGCTATGGCATCATCCTTCCTTTTCTTCTCTTTGCAATTTCTTGGGAGTTAATTTGAAATTTCAAACTACAAGCAATAGCTGTATCATGCCAAGCATGTAAAGGGAAAGGGGAGATACCTTTCAATTGTCTAGTTATGTTAGATGGCCAAATAATTATATAACTATGATAAATTTATTATGATTTTTATTTGGATATACATTCAGCCACAGGTTGCTAAAAAAAAGTAGACAGGGAAGAATTTACACTGGGTGCTTGGATGACAGTTCTAAGACATCAGTATGCTTTTTCTACCCAGAAGTGTGATCAGTATATAACTTTTCTCCTGTGCTATTTAAAAAATTGTCAGTGGAAAGGAAATTTTTGCATCATTTAGACTACCAAGAAGGTTCAAACACAAAATAAGAGTAGTATTTAGTATAATGGGAGCAAATCCAAATCTCAAGACACAACACTCCACCCTAATCTTGCTAAATATGAGACCTTAGGCCGATCAATCACATCTCTGGATCTCAAGTTAATTAACTAGCTAATACATACTATTATTATCCTATTCAAGGACATCAAGAGGAATATAAATGAAGATAAAGGTTGCTGATAAACAAAGAACCAATAAATACCCAACACTACCACAACACCTACATAACATACAGATCACAGGACTAGCATTATTTTCAGAACTGTAGGCAGTAATTTGTGTATAGACCAGCCAAAAAAATACATTAGCTAGAAACATCAAGGAAGAATTATTAGACAGCTAGTTAATTAGATTTTTGTTCTCCCTTCTATTAATAAGGCTAATTAGTTCCTGACTTTTTAAGACTGCTTAATTTTATCATGACATCCATTAGTAAATGATATTGTGTTTGCATTTTCAGTTTCTGTTTGAAGACCCTGGTTCACTCAATCTTGACTTTCCAGATCAATGTTTACCATCAAGGCCTATAGTTTTAAAGCAACGGATTATACTTCTGGGGTGAGAGATAATAAACCAAACCATGATCTGTTAACATGCTAATTGCTTTCCTCTGCTACAGAATGATCATATTTCAAACTTTAGCATAATACATAGACATATTCAAACAAAACTCTATTGTACATCTAAGATTCAGGTCACTACATTACTAACGTTAGATTATTTCTTTGAGTAATTTTATAGAACTTGAATTATTTTAATTAATATTCACACTAACCCCCTGGAAACTAAGTAGAAACAAAATTTGCCATAGGAGATATCTGAGAGATAAACAAATATTAAATAAAGTATAAATTATTACAGCATAATTTGCAAAGATGCTCCTCATATAACATGCTGAATTTTGTAGCATGTTGATGGGATTTTAAAATATTTTATGTACTTACTGTTCATGACATTGTCTCAAAGGGCAACAATTCCCTAGAGTGGAAATTCACAATTTCCCTAGAGTGGAAATCCTATGCTTTGAAACCCAGAACTTTAAAGCTGAGAGAGGTCTTTTTCATTTGCAAGTCCAAGCTAGGACATGAGGATTAAGGATAGGAAAATGCTTTTCCACTGACATCCCTGGTTTGGCTGCCCTACTTGCAGAAGAAAATGGAGACCAGCCCTTGTTCAGGCCAGAGTTGCCTAACAAAGAAAAATTGATCAAATCCTCTTGGAAAGAATTCCAGAGCTCATAATCCACTGATTTGATCTACAGGGATGCCTGAAGCAGAAATATATTATTAATAGACAACAAAGGAAGACTCATCATGCTGGTTTTGTTCATATGGCACGATCTCTGCCACCACTGGCAAGGACATTAAAGACTCTCTTCTCTGTGTCTCTATGCAAGACCTGTGGCTCTGGAAACTTTCATTCCAAGTGTCTACTGAGAATCCTGCCCTCACATGCTGCACGGGCACCTCAAAGTCAATGTACCCCAAATGGAACTAACCATCTTCTCCCCAGCCTGCTTCTCCTTTAGTCTGTCTCCTCAGCATCAGCTTCACGGGTGTGTGACCTGCACCTTTGCTCAGGGACCCTGTACTTTGTCTAATGGTCCACTGTTGCCACCTTGAAATTCTTAATAATTTTTGAATAGGAGCCCCGCATGCATTTTTTAATTTCAGCATAATAAGGGGGTACATATGTTAAGGTTACATACATTGCTATTGCCTTCCCTCCCCCCTCAAGTCTGAGCTTCAAGCATGTCCATGCACTTGACAATGCACAATGCACTTGTAATGTATATATATAAACCCATCCCTCCCCCCACCTGCCAGACACCCAATAAATGTTTTTTGGTTTTTGGTTTTTTTTTATAACGTCCTGCATGCATTTTCATTTTGCAGTGGGCCACACAAATGATGTGACTGGGCCTGGAATGGCATCACAATTACCCCATCACTGAGACCAACCAACAAGGACTCATCCTGATCCTCCCTTCCTTCACTCCCATATCCAATCATGCTGTCTCATGCCAAGGACTTTATACCAAGCAAGCAAAAGATCATCTTGCTTGTAATGCCCTCTTCTCCTTCTGGAAAAGTTGACAACTTCCTCTCATCCTTTAATTATTAATCAAGGTTCATCTATACCAGAGATACTAATTGACGCCCCACCTGATATAGATGCCTCCTCTTAGTCCTCCACCTGCATTCACCTGTCTCTACATCTGTCATTGTGTCCTTGCATTACTATCTTGTCTACCTTCCCCCAACTGACTGCAAGCTTCTTGACAGCTGATTTTATTTTCTTTTATATCTCTGGTTCCCAGCTCTGTGCTTGGCATATATGTTAATAGAAGATATTTAACAAATGTTTATTGAATAAGATTGACATGGTTTCAAAAAACTTTAATTCACTTTTGAAAAACATAATTGCTTGATCTATACAAATGTTCTTCCTTTTTAGAATAAGTTTCTCTTTTTTTTTTCTGAAGTGATCCTCTCCTTTCCATCCTGCACCTTCAGGGAAAGTCAGCAAAGCAAACAGCTCCAGAGTTTATGTTACAACTAGAATGCATTTGCACTGTCCTCTGGGGTCACTGTCCCGCAGGGTCACTTTTGCAAGTGAGAACAGCTGGGCCCCCTATGCCTCTGGGGGCTTCCAGGCGCTGCTGGCTTATACACAATGACTTATTTATGCCAAGATATTGCCAGAGTTCCTCAGCAATTCCACCAAGACTCCAGGGTACAGGAAAATAGAATGGGAAACATGGCCCAGAGGGACAAGAAGGTAGTTGCTAACCCCAGACCCCCATGTGTTCTCACGGATGTTCAACATTTCATCAGATTTACCATCATGGGAAATCTTTTTTTGAAAAACAATCTCTTGATTTGGCTGGGGGCAAAGAGTCAAAAGAAATTATTCCATCCCCAGCAACAGCATTTAATCAGCACTTGGATATATCTGGGATAGACATGCCAGGATGGATTTCCTTATTCATTTACTCACGCACACAAACATTCACTGAACATCTACTGCAAGAAATGTGCCTCGTGGGGCAATACTGAGAGAGATAAAGGCCAAAAAGCAACAGTCTCCACACTCGAGAAAATTAAAAATACTATTAGGAGACATAAATTCCACTAATGCCTTACTATTCCAAGTGCGGTCCACAGATCAGTAGCACGAGCATCACCTGGAAGTATGTTAGAAATGCCAAATTTCAGGGCCCTTCCCAAGACCTCCTGAATCAGAATCTGCACTTGGATAAGAATTCAGGAGACACACAGAAACATCAGAGACTGAGAAGCACATAGAGACCCCTGCTAGAGCTCAATGCTGACTCTTTTGAGCCTGAATCAAGTTCAAAACCTCAGCTGCAAAATCAGCCCTAATGGCTGCTGACCACAATCCCATTGTTTTTTCCCATCTCTGGGCTCCACATCTGGCCCTGTGCTACTTCATGGGAGGTGACTTGAATTTATTCAAGATGAGAACTGAAATAGGCCGTATTATCTTCCCAATGCCTGTCACTTACGCTGTGTGAATCTCATATTAGACTCGCCCTACGATACATTCTGATTTTTCCCTTCCTGCGATACTTTTCAGTTTTCCTAAAATGCCTACTCAGAAAAAGAAGTAACAGCTTAACAATTCAAGTGATTAATGGGCCTGACTCAGTTTACATTTTAAACACTTAATGTATACTTGCTGCACATTTTCCATAATCAAAACAGGGATCTCAAAATAAGACATGGCTTTATGTTATTAGAGTTTTAAGAGTTAAGATTCAGCTGGAGAGCAAGTGCAATTGGTAAATGCTTCCTACAGTAGAGCCTGGTCTTGTCCTTCTAACTCTTAACATTGAGACACACATGTACACACATGTACACAGGTATATGATCACTACTAAGAATTCCAAATATACACAATCACATTTTCCATCTACATAGTTGGAGTTTTTTATTTAATTGAGATCACTTCAGGTACTTTTAACTTGTGATCTTAGAGATCCAAGATGCATGGAAGCTCTATTTTGTTTTATTTATGTTTGGGGTTTGTTTCTTTTTTTTTAATTTTTCAGAAGTTTCACTAAGTGGACAGTCCCCTAACCAACAATTCTTAAGTTCGTTGGCTTCATAACTCCTTTACACTATTGAATATCTATACATTTTTTGTTTATATGGGTTGCATATATCTATATTTGCTAAGAACTTTTTAAAATATTCAATTACCAATTCACTTAAAAATAATAAACCCACAGCACATTACCATAAATGACATATTTTCATAAAAAGAGCTATACTTTGCCAAAAAAAATTTAGTGAGAAAAATAGCAGTGTTTTACGTATTTGCAAATATCTTTTTTCTTTTTATTTATTTATTTATTTGTTTGTTTGTTTTTGAGACAGAGTCTCGCTTTGTTGCCCAGGCTAGAGTGAATGCCATGGCATCAGCCTAGCTCACAGCAACCTCAATCTCCTAGGTTCAAGCAATCTTGCTGCCTCAGCCTCCCGAGTAGCTGGGACTACAGGCATGCGCCACCATGCCTGGCTAATTTTTTCTATATATATTAGATGGCCAATTAATTTCTATTTATAGTAGAGATGGGGTCTCGCTCTTGCTCGGGCTGGTTTTGAACTCCTGACCTCAAGCAATCTGCTTGCCTTGGCCTCCCAGAGTGCTACGATTACAGGCGTGAGCCACCGCACCCGGCCGGCAAATGTCTTTAATGTCTGACTCAATAAAGAGCTGGAATCTCACAAACGCTTCTCCAGTCAAGGTGTTGGGATATCACGCATCATGCAGCCTCTGGAAAACACCACTGCATGTCTGTGAGAGTGAGAGTGGAAAAGGTAAACAACATCTCAACAAGGGTGATGAGACAGTGAAATGGAGAAAGAATCATTTTTTCAACAAATGGTGTTTGGACAACTGGATATACAAACTCAAAAGAATAAAGTTGGACCTGTATCTCTCACCATAAACAAAAATTAACTCAAAATGGATCAGAGATGGGGAGTGGCTGTTAATAGGTACAGATTGATTCTGGGGTAATGAAAATATTCTGGAATTAGAGAGTTGTGATGGTTATACAACCTTGTGAATATACTCAAATCCACTGAGTTGTACACTTTAAAGTGGTGAATTTTATGGTATGTGAACTACATATCAATAAAAAATGGATCAATGTCCTAAATGGAAGAGCTGAAACTATAAAACTGTTTTAAGAAAACATAAGCATAAATCTTCATGACCTTGGATTGGGCAATAGTTTCTTAGCTATGACACTGAAAACACAGGCAAGAAAAACTACATAGAAATTGAACTTAATCAAAATTCAAAACTGTTTTGACACCACCAAGAAAGTAAAAAGCCATCCCACAGAATGGAAAAAACTATTTGCGAATCATGTATTGTATAAGGGGTTTGTACCCAGAATATATGAAGAACTCCAACTTAATAATAAAAGACAACCCGATTTAAAAATGGACAAGGGATCTGAATAGACAGTTGTACAAAGAATATATACAAATAGCCAATAAGCACATGAAAAGATGCTTGATGTCATTAGCCATCGGGGAAATGTGAAGCAAAACGATTTCCCACTCACTTGGGATGGTTATAATCAAATAGATGATAATAAGTATTGAAGGGAACGTGAAGAAATTGAAACTCTGGTGCACTGCTGATGGGAATGTAAAAGGTACAGCCACTTTGAAGAACAGTTTGGCAGTTATTCAAAAGATTAAACATAGAGTTACCATAAAACCCAGTAATTCCACTTCTAGGTATGTACCCAAGAAAAATGAAATGTGTCTAGAGAACAACTTTAACAAGAATGTTCATAGCAACATTATTCATAATAGTGGAAGTGTGGAAACAACCTGAATGTTCATCAACTGATGAATGGATAAAGAAAACTGATATATCTATACCATGGAATACCATTTGACGAGGAAAAGGAAGGAAGTACTGATCCATGCCACAACGTGGATGAACCTTAAAAACAGTGTGCTGAGCAAAAGACGCCAGATACAGAAGGCCGTATATTGTATGATTCTATTTTTATCAAATGTCAAGAACAAACAAATCTACAGAGATAAGAAATAGATTAGTGGTTGCCTAGGACTGAGAGGTTTGGAGGGAAATGGAGGTATGACCACTGAAAGGCATGGTATTCTTTTCGAGATGATGAAAATGTTCTAAAACTGATGGTGGTAATGGTTGTACAACTCTATGAATATATTAAATTGTATACTGTAAGTGGGTGTATTATACGGAATGTGATTTATATCTCAATAAAACTATTACCCAAAAAAAGGCAAACAATATCCGAGTATTATTTTGAAAACAGATCCCATGAAAGGGTCTCAGGGACTTCCAAGGGTCCCTGGACCACACTTTGAGAACCACTTACTCAGAAAAAGAATCTAGAATAGGTATTGTGTGAGTTATCTTTCTAGGAGTCATTTCCCCCTTCCTCTTACCAAACAGATTCCTGATTTGGGGGTATTCACTCTCTCCTATGTAGATCACCACCAAGAAGGAAGTTGAGCCCACCCTGAGCCCCAGGGTCAGGCTCTGTGCCTTAAGCTAATTGGCACCTTCCCTTCCCTGGCTCATAGTCACCGGTTCAGGGATGGGGATGTGACCTAGGAAGTCCAATCAGAATGACTGTAGGACTTCTACTGCGGATGACGAATTGGAAGTGGCTTCTCTCTTACCCTGGAGGGTGTCCTATCAAAATGTGAAAACTGGCACTGTTATTAATATAACCATTTCACTACTAGCCCTAGGATAAAGCTGTCCCAAAAGACAGGAGGAGACAAGGGGACTCCAGAGAATGATGCCACAGTCCTTGAATTAAGTCCTTAACTCAGGACTTCTGGACATATGAGTCAATCAATGTCCTTAATGTTAAAGCCAGTTTGAATCGGAATGTGTTGCGTGTAGTTAAAAGCATTCCAGCTGATATACCATCCAAACGATGTGGAGCTAACAGTGTCTCGTTCTCCCTGAAGTCAATACACTTCGCCTTTCCTTTGAAAGTATCAAGAGAGAAGATCTTAGCAGACCATTGGCATAACATCACTTTTTTTTTTAGGATATCCATAATATAAAGAGCTGGAGCATGTGATCTAGGCCTAAAAACGTCAGAGCTGGGTCACGGTATTCCACAAACTGTCTCTCCCCTCTGTTCCCTTTGTCTCTGATTTTCAGTGGTCTCTGAATGGCATTCTAGATGAGTTTGACAGAGAAAAGTGTTGGATTGTCCTTACTAACAGAAAAGAAGGGGCTGTCAGCAGGACCTACCTTGGCCTTCACCAGTAGGATAACCACGAAGCCTGATATTTAGCACATGTGTATGTTTGCTTGTGATCATCCAATTCCCATTTCAACAGATAAGAAACTAACTTTTTTCCCAACTAAATTTATTAGAATAGTAGCACTCTGCATTGAGGTGATGCTTTAACATTTACAATATCCTTGTACATATACCATCTCAGCAACCCCATGTAGGTTGGCAATTGAGGAATTAGATTATGCCCATTTTATAGAAAAGAATGGGAGGCCCGGTGACTAAGGTCTTATACAATCAGAAAGTGATGGAGTTTGGGCTTAAAGTGATTGGATTCTAAGTCAAAACCTTTACATTAGTTAGGGTTATCCCTAATGTATTTTCACAAAGTATTAAGGCAATGGTCACTATTTTTTCAGCCCTTACTTTGGGACAGATACTAAGCTAAGCACTTGACACATATTCATCATTTAATCCTTACAACAAGTTTATGAGTCTGTATTATTATTATTTCCACTTTATAGATAATGAAATTGAGGCCCAAAATGGTAAAGCGACTTGCCCAAAGACACTTGGCTAATCAATGGCAGAGCCAGGGTTCAAATCTAAGCAAGCAGCGTCCCAGAACACATGTCCGCAACCACTTTGCCACCCTACCACTTGAACACACACAAAGCTTGCAAGTTGCATAGAGCTGCGCCTGCTCTAGACAAGATGCCTTTTAGCTGTGCAGAATCCACTAGTCCAGTAATGACTGAACTGATATTTAACAACACACACTGCAAAGAATTACCTAATATTTTTTCTTGTTCTGATATTTGATCATACAAAGATTGCCTAAAATCAGCCGGGGCTTAGATAACATCTTATTAAAGTCACCTGCATTAAAGGTTTATTGTAACAATAAATCACAACTTAATTTGACATATTCTGAAAGACATTCCTGCACGATTGGCCAATGGCTGTTCCTCCCCATCACACGCATGCACGCGTGCGCGCGGACACACACACACACACACAGGCACACCCCTCTATTCCTCCCATAATGACAAAGCGCGCCTCCCATATAGAGATGGAAGATGCCAGATGCACACAATCTTAGACGCTTTTGCAGCTAGGGCCTGGGCACATGGCCCAATCCTGGCCAATGGAATCTGATGAGAAGGGTGACAGGCCCTCTAGGAAAGGTGTTCCTCTGTGATAAAAAAAAAAAAAATGCACAAGGAAATACTTCCTCTTGGATGGTGGATGTGGTAGTCCCTGACTAACATCCCAAACTACTGCAGCTTCCTCACAAACAGGGTGACTATAGTGACATAACTGATGGGCTGCAGATGGCAAAGTAGAAAGATGGAAAGTCCCTGGGTCCATACAGAGCTCTGAGACAACCTGAAGCTGCCCTCTCTCTCTCTGGACGTCTTGCTAGGTAAGATAAGATGTGCCTTATTATTTAGGCCTCTGAAACTTGGCTTTTCTTCCTTACTTGCAGCCAAAAGCAGCCTAACCCTCAAGTCCCAAGAAGCAGTACTCCAGAGACGAAAGAGCTCTGCATTTTGAGCCAAATGACCTGCGTTCTAATCCCCTTATTTTTCCAGTGTCTCAGGTTGTCTAATCACTCTGAATCTCATTTTCCACCTCTATAAGATTGAGATAACACTCAGTGACACACTGACATCCATAAAATGGAGATAATGCAGGATAGTTAGGGACATCACATGAGACAATGTGTACACTCTGTCAATAACAATGTTTTGCTTAAATGTAATTTGTCTTGTTAATAATTAAACCATAGACTTTTTCAAATGTAGCCATCTATCTAACCCAACTCCTTGGTTTACAAAAAGAGAAAATTGACGTCAAATGTCCACTGACTCACTCAAGATCACACAGCTGGTTGGTGACATAATGAAACCACACATTTGGTTCTCAATCCAATGCTGTCATGTTAACTTCACGTTGATTGGTAATGAGCTAGAATAAATATTGGTTGGGTTAGAACTCATTCACTCAACTAGTGTTTAATGAACACACACTATATGCCAGGTACTAGTTACTAAGGATTTAGTGGTGAACAACATCAATAAAACAATAAAAGTTTCCACCCTCATGAATTTAACAAGCTAAAAAGGAAATTATTCAGTCTACACCTATATTTACTGAGTGCCTACTATGCATAAAGCACTATGTTAGAATTTCTAGTCAAATACAAATTTCTAGCCAATTCCAACGTCAGTCACATTTACCAGGCTTTGCCAAAGAATGAATAATGTCAAAAGTCGATGTTTTGCCCAATAAATGTAGGAATTAAAAAATGGCAATTTCATTAGAAAGAGTTGTGACCAACCTTGCCAGAACTGAAACAGCAATGCTGAATGAAAGAATGTTAGAGCTAAGCCTCATCCTCCTACAATATTCAGACTTCAGGGTTGGCTCAACTGGATAAGCCCAGGAAGGGAAGCAACTTCTTCCCTTCCCCAAGCCTCTGTCTGGGGCCATAGACTCTCCTTTCACTCCCCGTCCATCTGGAATTGCTCTTCCACCTGCCTAAACATTCACACACAAATGATATGATAGGACAACATCCCAGACCTGCAAAAAGAGACAAAGCCAGTGACTTTTGCATCTCCTAGTAGAATTGGCCACCTGTCTGCTGAAACTGGGCCATTAGGTTGTGTTTAAAAGTTATCTTTGCCCAAATACCACCAAAAATATATCACTTAGAAAAGGAATACTTAAAAGCTGTTAATTTGCAAAAGCTCTTTCCTGTAATTAATATGGTGGTAGATGCAAAGATCCTGGGGGGAAAAGTACAGCAAGAAGAATATACTGCCTCTTCCCCCTTGAGTAAGGCACACTGAAGAGGAACAAAGACATGCCCTTTCACCACCTCCCTGCAATCGGAGTGCAACCAGGCAATTCTCCCTTAGCTTCTGGCTTGGTTAAGGCTTCATCTTTTGATGCACAGGCATACTTCGGGGGTACTACAATCTGAAATATAAGAATGCAGTGGGTAGACTCTAACAAAGCATTTCTTTGAAGGCAAACACCAAGTTTCCTGGGGATGGAAATAGATCCCAATGGCCTTTGGACTGGGGCATTCCAATCAGTTCTGGGATGACAGCCTCCCTGCCAGACTCGGGACACATTAAGTTTGCAGACTCACAAGGAGAGCCACTTTGGCCATTCAGATCATGAATCCCAATTGGTTCAGACCCCATACCTTGGATTTATCTCCTTCAGTGTCTCGAAATTTCACTGAAAAGTTCAGCTATTTTAACTGTCGGATAATATATCAAAGACATACACGACCTTTGGATCCAGACAACTCTGGATTTTAATTCCAACTGCTCAAACTCTTTTTAGAGATGTGGCCTTGAACAAGTCACTTAAGCTCTTAGTGGCTCAGTTTTCTTATCCTTAAAATGGGAATAATATCTACTTGAAGGATTGTGGTAGAAATCAGATATAATGAGTGTAAAGCTGGCACATGGGAGATGCTCGAGAAATGGCACCAGAGCTATTTGCATGGTACCAAAGAGCAGTCCTGAAGTTTCTATCATTGCCTGCATCCATTACCTACAGTTGCCCTCCAGCATCTTGCTAGGGAAACCTATGTGAGCAGCTCATTCTCCTTTCAATCCGGAATGCTCACTTACTAGAGAATGCAGACTAATGAGCTCCCAAGGACGTGTGGCCTGAGTTTCCCCACTTGTTTTGGGCTCCACAGGCACCCCTGGGGTGAACAGGACTTGAACTTGTCCAACAGCCTCTGCTGCTTTTACAGAGCCTCCAGGGCCAGCAGGCACCAGAGGTGAGCTCTCTAGCTCAGGCAGGCAGACATGGGCTAGGAGGGAGGGTATGTGTGACACTCTGTACAGTCCATACAATCCTTTAACTTTGCAAGTCTATGGGAGGAAGGAAGGAAGGAGACACAGATGGATTCTCCCAGAACAAGTGCAGGTGACTCCAAATGATTTTTTTTTAATCCTTTTGTTCTCACTCTAAACAAACAGGAGATCTTCGTAACCTCATACCTGGAAGTGCAATTTAAATTCCCAGTTTGGAATACTCTAGGAAAGCATGAGGTCCAAAATTAGCAAAATAAAATCTTTTACTTCATTTTAATTGGTTAAATAATAACCTCCATTTGGGGGCAGAAAAAGGTGTACCACAAAATAAAACATCTGATTGTTTTAAATCAATGCCCAAATCAACATTTTGAAACATAATAATTTAATCCCTTTTGGCATGAGTGAGGCCATAAGAACTCGAACTTTCCAAACTGTTATTAGACTAGCTACAATTTATCGTTTCCCAGAGCACCAGACAACAAATGCAAGTCCTTTGGGGACTACTTATCTATTTTAAGGAAGACTTAGTCCTGCGGGAGGGAAAATAAACAAATGTCAACTCCAAGCGTTTCAGGGCAGGCAGAGCCTCGCTGTCTGCTGCCGGCCCCTCCGTTACCTACATATTCCTTATGAGTTAAAAGACCTGTGCACCCTAAAGCAAAGTGCACAGATCATACTCTCCGAGTCACAAGACAGTACATGCCAAATGTCTCAGTGCAACCCTTGTAGCAGCAGAAAAACTGCCTATCTTGCTAATCCTTTTATTATTAACTTTAGCAGTGGTGCTTAGCTCAGACTGAAATTCAAGATCCTCCAGAAAATTCAATGGGAGCCTACTTTCCTGGGAGATCGTCGGGGGGGTGAGGGGAGAGACCATATTCCTGCCTTGAGACTTGTCCAGCTGTCAGCTTACAGATTAGTTGCAACTATCCCTGTGTCACAAACTCCCACTAGCAAAAATTTAAAAATTTAAAAAAAAAAAAAGCAGGGAAAGACCTTTCATTCATTCATGGCTCACACAGCCTAGAGGTGGATTCCTGCCACTGGGAGACGCTGCCTCACTCACCTCCCACGGGCAAAGGTATTGTGCCCTGTATTTTAAAAACAGCTCAGTCCTGGAGCCTCAAGACTCGTGTAGGTGAGAAGAGGAAATCCCAGATATAAATAATTAAATAGACTTAAAAGTCAGAAGCTGCTCGTGTTGAGCCTTAACACAGTCTTTCCAGATCGTGCGTGCCTACTGGGGCATCTTTGGGGTCTTGGAAGAGGGACTCACACCTGCCTACATATACACACGCTGCAAATGCACACACACACACACACACACACACACACACACACACATACCCTTGCAGTTCACACTAGCTCTCTTGACAGCTCGAAGGCAACTAGTAGCCCACGATCGGGCTGCCAGCAAAGCAGCCTTCACCCAAACAACTTGCCCTCTCTAACTTGGGCGACAGTGAACGTCCACTGAGATTCCAAGGGGCGCTTTTTCCCAGGACCCGGGTTCCTGCAGGAGTCTCCACTTGCTGGCCTCACAAGCCCTTTTCCTTCCTCTGAAACACTAGGGCTTCACACGTTCCTTTCCAGATAGCTCCAGTCCGACGCAGCGCGCGCTCGGTCCCCCAAGGCTGGAGCCCGTGGCTGCCTGGCCTCTCTCACTCTGGGGAAACTTCGCCACCGCCCCACGCGAAGTAAAGACCACCGGCAGGGGGGCAACAGGGAGCGGGAAGCTGGTGCCTGGGACTGAGGGCCCCTCTGTGCCCCCAGAGAGAAATGAGTGAACCCCAGTTTGTGCATGCCTTTCCACGTGGAGGAAGGGAGGAAAGATTAATGGGCGACATGCAGGTGCCCCTCTCGGCCCTCGGAGCTCCCATTTTTTGGCGGAGTAGGAGCCAGAAAGGCCAGTGTCCCCCCCGGAGGCAGCTACCCCGCGCCCCCAGCCTGGGCGCAGCGAGACGCGCGCGCAAGGTGCGTGCCAGAGGAAGGGGACCCGGCACGGATAACGCGTGCCTGGCACCTGCGGAGGACCGTTCCTCCCTGCCTGCTAGGGCTCCCAGCCTCACAGAACTGAAGAAGCAAAATCCGGCTTTCTGGCGCCCACCCCCCCTCCCTGAGCGGGTTCCCTGTCCTCGCACGCCCACCGCAGAGGCCCCCCTGCCCTACTCCGGCGCGAGCCCCGCTCCCTGCGCGCTCGCCCAGCACCACCCGCACCTGGATGTGGCAGGAGATCTCCGAGTCGTCCAGCAGCCGGATGGTGCATTTCATCTCCTGGCTGAGCGATTTGATGCTGGAGCTCCGAAAGTGGATCATTTTCATGGTCCTCCTGCCTCTCGGCACACAGCGGCAGGAGGCGAACATGCACCGCGGCCGGGGTAGCGAGCGGGAGGCCGGGGGCCGGCGCGGTGCTCGCCCGCGGACACACACACTCGCGCACGCACCGTGCGGGACACCTGGGCGCGGCTCAGCCCCGGGACAGCGGCAGCGTCGGGCGCCTGCGGCCACACATGCCTGGCGACCGGGGCGCGGCGGGCGGGTCCGGCGGGCGGGTCCCTCCCTCCTTCTCGCTCGCCTCCGCCTCGCCTGCTCCTCTCCCCGCCTCCTTGTGTCGCGCGCGCTCGTGCGCCTCCCTCCGCCCGGGATCGCGGCCGAGGGTGCCCGGGGCCCGTGCCCCCCGGGGGCCGCGCGACACACTCCCACGCGCGCGGAGCGGCCGGCCGAAGGAGGAGGCGGAGGGCCGGCTGGCGCGCCTGGCCCGGGCGCCCTGGCGAGGGCCTGCTCCGCCGCCGCCGCCGCTGCGTCAGGCTGGGCCGGGCTGCCTTCCTCAGCCTCGCCGCCTCCTCCTTCCCCGGCCGCGGTCGCCCTGGCTCCGGCCGGGCGCGCCCCTGCCCCGCTCCCCCACGCGCCCGACAGCGCCCTGCTCTGCTCAGCCCCGGGAACCTGGCCGCGGGTGGGGACGGATCCACGCCCCCAAGGGGGACTCTGCCGCCGGCAAGGATTGCTGGGCCCTGGGCGAGCCCCCTGAGAGTGACAGGAAGCCCTGGCACCGCTACGCCGCGAATAGAGCTAATAGTGACGATCTCTGGTACTCACGGTGATTTTTTTAAGCCATTGTTTTATTTGATGTTAACCACGAGTCGATTCCTTTCTCTAAGAAATTCGCAGCCTTCCTTAAGCAATTCCTCATTTGTATCTCCCAGCATCTCAGTGTGATCTTTGGTAGCAGGACCTTAGACCCGATGCAGGAGGGGTCCCTGTCCTACCCTGCCCTTTTAGAAGCCCTCCTCCAGCTCCCTGTCGCCCAGGAATTGAGGGGTCTACTGGCCAAGGAGATGTGCCCCACCCCGTTTTAGACCAATCTCTGAGTACTGAGGACCCTGGAATTCCCTACCCCGCTCCAGATTGTTGAAGGGATCTCCTGCCTCTCTGTTGTTCCCAGGATGGCTCAAGCCCCTGTGTGATGTACCCTAGGCCCAGGGGTTGTCAAGGGGCGGCTGTTGAGGCAGGTGGATGGAGCTTGCAGCTGAGGGCTGGGATGTCCAGGAGGGAAGAGATGGAGGCCTCTCGCCCTCCTGCCTTTGCCTGAACAGAACAGGCCACTGTGCAGGAACATTTGTCAGAGGAAGGATTTGTTGCCTGGCTGTCAGCTTGTTCAAGGTTTGCTGCTGACCCTGCACAGATTCCCCTCATCCACAGGTCTGCCCTGTCCTGGGAGCCGAGTCTTTCCCTACCTCCATCCAGTCTGAGGGGCTGTGTATGCTCTCGGGTACTGACTGGGTAGACAGAAGCCTGGTGGGGTCTGCCTCATATTTGGACTCCTCTTTCTGCTTTTGCCTGCCTCCTCCCTGGTCGATCACTAATAAATACCCTACAGGCCAGACTCAGTCTCAACATCTGCTTCTGGAGACTCCAAACTGGAATGCTCTGTCAAGATGGGAGGATAGAATTTATTTCATGTAACGTTGGATAGCTGGATTATTGCTTACAAATATTTAGACATTAGTCCGTGGGCCTCTTGCCCCAGGGCCCTCCCAGAGTTAGGGCAGAGCCTGATGGAGAGATCAGTATCGAGGGTCCAGGAAGATGTGGGTTTCATTCTCAGCCCAGCAACTGGCCAACCCTGGGATCTTCAAAAAGTCTCTCCATTTCTTTTCTCCTTTCAAACAGGAGCACACCTGTGGTTGTTCTGCCCATGCCACAGGTGACTGGGAAGCTGGGATGACACCAGGCCAGTGGAGGCCAGGTTACAGCCTGTCATCTGTCAACCCCAAAGCACAGGTGAGGTGGCAGGGATGAAAACTGCAGCTATGGTTAAATCCTCTCTCCCCACCCAAAGAGCAGATAGCATAGAGATCCAAGAGTAGTCACCACTGGACACAATCTATGCTTTTCCTCTAAGTCCACACACTTTTCCATCCTATTATAGTGACCTATGATAGTGTAGTCCCCAAAAGAGTCATGTCAATATCCAAAAATTATCTCAAATTTTAAGGAAGTAAAATAAGACCAACAAGGACAGCAGGGAAAAAACAGAACAGAGATCACCCAATGTGGGATTGCAAGAAACAGAATTTGAGGAAATGAGAAGAACCTGAGATTGGTCGTCTGGCCTGGTTAGGAATAAAGGCTGAGATTTAGCTTATAGGAAGATATGGGCTCTGGAAGCACTTGGCATCCATGAAAAAAACAGCTAGGTAAACTGCCATTTATGGTCCCTGGAACAAAGTACCCACTGAAGACAGGGCTTTGGGAAATCAAGTGGCCATTGTCAATAATAATAATAATAATAATAATAGGAAGAGCAAGAGGAACTCAAAGAGTGAACTCCAGGGATGAATTTAAAACTGGACTGCTTTTTTAAAAAAAGTAGTGACACACTCTGAGTCCTAAATTTTGTTTTTAAAAATCTATATTTTTTCAAATGACAGAGCAAAAAGAATGTTTTGTTAATTGAAGCACCAGGCTGAAGCAATTGAAAAACCAAACTTCAAAATTTCATCTACAAGTTGCAAAACTATAAAGTCAATTAAATCATCAGCCTCATCAGATTTCGTACTTACCAGGAGGAAAGAGTGGGAATCTGAGAATAGGAACAGGACTTGGACATGTGGTGTTGTTGTTTATCCATTTGTTTAGATCAAGTAGAGTTTGATTTATGAATCTGGGTGCACCAAGGTTGGGTGCATATATATTTAGAATTGTTATGTCTTCTTGTTGAACTGTACGCTTCACCATTATATAGTGACCTTCTTTGTCTTTTATTACTTTTGTCGATTTAAAAACTAAGTTATCTGTAATCAGCACCACCATGCCAGCTTTCTTTTGGCTTCCGTTTGCTTGAAATATTGTTCTCTACCCCTTTACCTTTAGTCTAATTGCATCCTTGCAGGTTAGATGTGTTTCCTGAAGGCAGCAGATACTTGGCTTGTGTTTTTTTATCCATTATGCCAGCCTATGTCTCTTGAGTGGGGAGTTCAAGCCATTCACATTTATTGAGAAAACTGATAGGAAGGGCAGATTTCTGTTCATTATGTTGGGTTGAACTTTGTTGCTTTGTTTTCTCTCTTGAGCCATTGTAGTGTCTGGGCTCTGATCTTTAGCTTTGAGTAGATTTACATTCATGAGTGTTTATTGTGCTGATCCATGGGTAACACTGTTTTGAGTACTTCTTGAAGGGCTGGTCTTGTCTTGGTGAATTCCCTCAATCTTTGCTTATCTGAGAATGTCTTGATTTCTCCTTCACATACAAAACTTAGTTTGGCAGGGAATAAGATTCTAGGTTGGGCATTGTTTTATTTCAGAAGAGTGAGAATGGGGCCCCTGTCTCTCCTTGCTTGTAAAGTCTCAGTAGAGAAGACTGGTGTTAATTGAATTGGCTTTCCCTTGTATGTTACTTGCTTCTTTCATCTTACAGCTCGTAGAAGGGCCTCTTTAGTTGATATTTGGGTCAGTCTGATGACTGCATGTCGTGACGTCTTCCTGTTTGCATTGAATCTCCCAGGGGTCCTCTGAGCTTCTTGAACTTGTATATCGAGATTTTTAGCAAGGCCTAGGAAATTTCCTCTATTATATCTTCAAAAAGCTTGTCCAACCCTTGAGTGTTTTCTTCTTCCTCTTCTGGTAACCCTATGACCCTCACATTAGGTTTCTTCACATAATCCCACATCTCTTGTAGGCTTTGCTCTTTTCTCTTGTTTCTCTGCTCTATCTCTGTGACTGATTTATTTAATTGGAAAGTGTTATCTTCAATCTCTGAGATTCTTTCTTCTGTTTGATCTACCCTGTTCTTGAGGCTTTCCACTGTGTTTTGTAGTTCCCTGAATTGATTCTTCATTTCCAGGAGTTCAGTTAAACTTTTCTTCATTGTATCAATTTCTTTAGTGAATTTTTGTTCCAGGTCCTGGAGGCTTTTTGTGGTTTCTTTGTGTTGGTTATTGAGTTCTTCTTGCAGGTCTTTTAGTTTTCTTATGATCCACATTTGAAATTCCTCTTCTGTCATTTTGGTTGCCTGATTTTTGTTGGTGTCCATTTCTAAGGGGCTGGTGCTCCTCATTGGGGGTGTGGTTTCTGTTTGGTTCTTTATATTTCCAGAGTGCCTTCACTGATTTCTTCCCATGTCGATCAGTTGTTGTTTCTTTCCTTTAGGTTTTCGTTTGGGTATTCAAACGCCTTGTTTAGTTTCTGAGCCAGTAGGTGGTGTTTGTGGGTGAGGTTCGACCACTCCCTGTATGATGAGTCAGTAGGTGCCGTGAAAAGGGTATGCAGAATGTCCTCCCTGTCAGTAGGTGGCGCGTGCTTGGAGGAACAGGCTACGCTGCTGTTTTTGTGTCCTGTGACCAGCTCTTGTTCCTCTAGAGAGGCACTCTAGTGCCTAAGGTGGTTGGTGGGGCCCTGGGACTTCCAGGTATGTCCTTTTCTCCCCCTCAGTGAGGGCTGGTCTCGGAGTGAGTCTGGGTGGAGCTGGGTTGGGTAAGCCTGCCCTCAGGCACCACCAATGCTGTTAGCAGGGGTCAAAGTTCTGTTCTCTGCTTCCAGGAAAAGCTGTCAGGGAGGGGCTGGAATGGCCCCGCTCAGTCAGAGAGTCTGCGTGTGGGGGTGGGGCTAAGATCCGCAGTCTGGAGCGGGCCTCACTTCTTTCCACCCTCCCCAAATCCGTGGCTACTCCTGGGCCTCTGCCAGCAGGCCAGACCTCACGCCACCGGGCCTCCCCTGGCTGTGATGCTAGCCAGGAGGTTCCCTGCGCAGGAACGCCACCTGGGCTGGGCACATGGCCTCCCTTTGGGAAGAGGGTTGCCCTCTAGTACACTGATCTGCCCTTGAAGGCACACACACCTCAGTAGGCTGTTCACATATATCCCTTCTGTGTCCCAGGCAATGCGAGATCTGTGTGCACGGTGGGATCTGGTCTGCAGGTCTGACCTCTGGGACCCAGAGTTCAAACTATATCCCCACCAGGGAGAGGAGGGGGATAGTCCCAATTCGGGACAGTCCCAATTCGCCCATGGGGAGCCCAAGCTAAGTCTGTGTGTCTCAGCCTCGGGGTCTGCCCTATAGGACCCAGAGTTCAAACTATATCCCCACAAGGGAGACGAGGGGGATAGTCCCAATTGGGACAGTCCCAATTCGCCCATGGGGAGCCCAAGCTGGGTCTGTGTGTCTCAGCCTCGGGGTCTGCCCCGTTCTCCTGGGATTACCGTGCCAGCAGCACCTAGGAGGGCTGGCGGGTAGGGAGTTCACCATCTGAGTTCCTCTCAGTCAGCTGTAGGGCCCCAAAAGGGAAGGTCCTGTTTCCTGGAGGTGCCTCTGGCTGGTGGCTATATTGTCTCTCTCGGCAGCCGCGGGTAGGGTCAGGGGAGGGCAGAATGAGGCAATATGGTGCCTGCCTCGTGGCTCGGGTCTGTGGACATGGAGGTGCCCCAATGGATTTGGGAGCCTGGTGCCGCATCTGCTACAGGCTTGCCGCTCACTACTGGTGGCTGTCTCTGGGGTTGTGTCCGCAGGTCTCTCCACCTGCTGGGGAGCCCACCAGCAGTCCGAGATGCAAGGGAGGGGAAAGTTAACCGCTCCACCTACCCTTGCCACTGGTCTCTGGGCTGCTCCGGAGGTCTCTGCTTCCAGTTCTCCTCCGCAACCTCCTCCCATGGAGTCTCCTGTGGTCTCAGGTACCCCTCCTTCCGACCCTCATCCGATGTAGGCTCGTCTTCTTGCTTCTTTCTTCTAATTTCTGCTAGAATCTGTCTTTTCTGCAGAGACACTCTGTCTGGTGGTGTTTCTCGTCCGCCATCTTGATTCTATCCTCCCACTCTTAATACTTGAACCAGATCCAGGCACACCCCAGGTGATCAATTACAAAGTCAACCTCAGGAAGAGAAGCAATTGCAAGATTCTGCTAATTTAAACTGAAAAGTGTGTGTGCGAATAAATCCAAATTTTTCAATTCGAATGGACTTCCTGGTGGCTCTGGTTCCAGCGTACCATCTAAATTGATTGACTGACCTCTGGACTCAGTTAAATAAAGATGAGAAGGAGGAAATTCCCTGGTATGTGTACAGGAAAGAATCCAAAGAATCAAGGAGAAGAAAATATTGTAGTGGATTTTCATGTGCAGCCAACTTACCTCTCTTCTAACTCCTGAGGGGGCCTCCTCCAAGGCTTTCTGAGCATCACTGGTGCTGCCATCTTTGAAAAACACCACAGTGGCTGTTCTCTTGTGGCCAGGGATGCTGTGAAGGACATGACAGGGAAAAGGAGCTCCCTGACTTAAATGTGGATAATGGGAGCCAGGGTTGGCAGAGGACAAATAGTGGTACATGTAAGTCTTAACCTTCAGTGTCAAGGAGGACTGGTTCAGTCATGAGCAGTGGCACCCATGTGGACTTCAGAGTGGTGTGACCAATAGAGATTGTGCTGGTGGATGAGCATCCAACTAAGATCCAGTCTGGTCTGTAGGATAAACGAAATTTCTATGTCTGGTGAACAAAAGCCAGACTAAAATCTCCTTACAAATATTCCCAGATCTGACTGTGTCCCCAAAGACAACCAGAGACATTTGAGTAAAGGAACGATGGGTCCATGTGAGGTGTGAGAACATCAGCCAGAGCAGTGTCTGCAATGTCCAGTTCTTAATGAAGAAGTGGTAGTGGGACAGATTTTAGTGTCTCATGCTCAGTGGTAGTAGGTGCTGTGCCTTATCAAAAGACTTCCTAAACCATGGGTCACAGCACTTTGGTGAGCCACAAATGGATAACAGGTGGCCTGGCCACAAAAGACTGATGGTCATAAATATTGTATACTGATTTTTAAAACTTTTAAGCATTTTTACAGCCATTAAAAATTGATAATTTAAAAAGAAATAGTTAAAAAATAGAAATAGTTATTAATCTAACAAAATGTGTGCAATATCTATACAAGGAAAACTTAAAAACCCTGATAAAAAGAATCAAAGAACAAAATAAACAGAGAGAGAGTTCACATTATTGGATAGGAAGACTCAACATTGTCAAGATGTCAGGTCTTCCCAAATTAATATATAAATTCAGTGCAATCCCAATCAAAATATGAGCAAGTTATTTTGTGGATATCAATAAATTTTTGTAAAGCTTACATGGAAAGGCAAAAGACCCAGAGTAGCCAACACAATACTGAAGTAAAACACAGTCAAAAGTCAGACACTATCTGACTTCAAGACATAATATAAAACTATGCAATCAAGATGTGTGGTCCAGGCAAAAGAATAAACAAATAAATCAATGGAACAGAATAGAGAGCCAAGAAATAGACTCACACAAATGCAGTCAATTGATTTTGACAAAGAAGCAAAGTGAATCCAATGGGGAAAGTGTAGTCTTTTCAACAAATGGCACTGGAAAAAATGAGCAAAAGCTCTGAGCAGACACCTCACCAAAGAAGATATTTAAATGGCATGTAAGCATATGAAACAGTGCTCAACACCATATCTCATTAGGTAATCACAAACTAAAACAACAATGAGATACTACTACACACCTATCAGATACTACTACAATACAAACACTGACCGTACCAAATACCTGTGAGGATGTGGAGCAACAGGAACTCTTATTTATCACCGGTGGGAATGTAAAATGGTACAGCCACTTTGGAAGATAGTCTAATACTTTCTTACAAAACTGAACAGAGTCTTACCATGCAATTCAGCGATTGTGCTCCTAGGCATTCATAAAAATGAGTTGAAAATTTATTTTTTGTCCACACAAAAGCCTGCACATGGATGTTTATAGCAGCTTTATTCGTAAGTGGAAAAATTGGAACCAACCAAGATGTCCTTCAATAAGTGAATGGATAAACAAATTTCGGTACATCCATACAATGGAATATTGTTTAGTGAAATAAGAAATGAGCTCTCAAGACATGAAAAGACATAGAGGAACCTTAAATGTAGATTGCTAAGTGAAAGAAGCCAATCTGAAAAGGCTATAGTATGTGTCATTCCAACTGCATAACATTCTAGAAAAAGCAAAACTACAGGGCCAACAGTAGAAGATTAGTAATTACCATGAGCTCAGGGAAAGGGATGAGATGAATTAGTGGGAGTACATGTTCAGGGTGGTGAAACTATTATTCTGTAAATACTCTAAAGATGGATAAATAACATTATGCCTTTGCCAAAAGCCACGGAACTGTGCTACATCAAGAGTGAACCCTAATATAAACGATGGATGTCTGTTAATAATAATGTATCAATATCATTCCATCGATTGTAGCAAATGTACCACGCTAATGCAAGATGTTAAAATAGGGGAACCTGGAGTGGGGTAGGTAGAATATCTGGAAAGTCTATACTTTCTGCACAATTTTTCTGTAAACCTAAAAATGCTCTTAGAAATAAAGTCTATTAAAAATGATCATTGAAAATATTTTGAACACTATGAAATTCTTGAATTCAGTAAGTATTATTTTGGGACATATAACTCCGTGCATTATTAACTTGCAGCCAGCAAGCACTCACAGGAGTCACAACACATAGCTCCTGCCTGTGCCTTTGACTTGTCCGTTATACCATCCCGAGTCCTCTGATGGTTAATTTAACTATAATTTGGTTATCATCAGAGAAACTCTTTGTCTTTCAGATGGATGCAAAATATTTAGTTTTCTTTATTAATTTGCTCTTCTCACAATTTGTTTAACTTGTGAAAAAGATATTTGGGGTTTTCATTATTGATATTATTTGCTATCAAATGATTTTTAATTAGTTCTCTCCATTGTTTCTTGGGTTTTTTAAATTTTTAATTGCTTTGGGAGTTTTTAATTAGCAAATTTCAGGTGCTTGTTAGAATTTCTTTGTATTTCTAATAATAATAATAAACATAATTTAATTATTTCTACTCGTTAATAGTTATTTCAGGCCTTCACAACATGAGGAGATTAGTTTGTCAAAATATTTTAGTATATGTGCATCAGTAATGTTCATATTTTGTATATTTTTTCAGAATTTTTGTTTTTGAATTAAATGAAAGTTTCAAACATTTTTATTTTGTTTCTACACACTTCATTTTTTTAATTTTTCCATATAATTTATTTTAAAACATTCTTAAGAATGAAGACAATTATAAAATATATTGATCAAAATATTTTCTTAAGCTCTAAAGGCCCCTCGTCCCATTGAATATTTTGTATTTAAATATTTATTTTTTATACATATTTATTTATGGAAAGGTTTTTAATAATTAAATTTTCAGAGCTATCAGATTTATAAGAGAGACACAGCAACAAAAAAAGAGTTTGAATCACTAGGTAATTTATAAAGACTGTTTCAAATTTGGATTTATCTCCCCCAATAAGTCTTCTCTTCCTCAGCTAGATGTAGTATTTGCAGTTATCAAATGAAGCAATGGTCCCATACAAACTATACCACCACCTCAGCCCTACTCCTACATATTACACAAAAAAGATGCCATTATTTTTATGCATCTGCATGCACAAAATAAGAAATATAAAGTTCTTTTATGAGTTTGGTAGCAATAATATCAGAACACTAGTTACAAAGTTAGAAAATTAATCGCTAAAGCTAAAATGTCTCACACAAATGCAGAATTGCTCCTTTTGTCTGCCTGCGTGGAAATTGTCAAAAGCCTAACTGGGACCACTGAAAGCAAAGGAAACAGAAAAGAGTCTCCCCTCAGATAATACTATTAGCAGACACACAGATGACATTTCATATAAAGGAGAAGACACACTAATTCAAAAGATTATCAGTTGATTGGTGTAACTGCAGATGTGAGTAACTGTGTCAGTTTATAGCACTAATTAGAAAGCCCAAAGTGAAGCGATTAGAGAAACATTATTTATTTGTTCCATAGCCAAAATACTAAATCAAACTATTGCAGATGAATTATTCAAGGTAATAAATGAAGATTTAGGGGAAAAAAGAAATATGATGGAAATACTGCAAGTGTTTGTGTATTCATGATTTGGTTGTAATACCAGGGAAATAGAAAGGTCCTATATAGCAAGAATTTTATCGAAGCCTTGAGATTCAAGTAACACATGTCGTTTATTCATAGTGAAGCTCTCATATGTAAATGTTCGCCTATGCCTCTGAACTGCACACTGAATGATGAAACTAAAATGGTGAATCTAACAAAATACAATCCTCCTAGAGTCTGTTGGTCCCAGCTTTCAGCGAAGCATGGAATCAGAGTACCACTCCATTTTTTAAGCCAAAATGTATTAGCATTCCAAGGAAGAAAGTTGTCAAGAATGTATGTGCTAAAATGAGGATTTTCTTGCAAACAAATCTCACCTTGAAGATTTGTTGAAGGATATTCTTAGCTTAAATAAAGTAGCTTAACTGACATTTTTGTGTACTTGAAGTTAAATTAAAAGTTTTAAAATTTAAAAATGTGTAAAACCTCTGTGTGTGTGTGTGTGTGTATGTGTGTGTGTGGATTAACTAGTATTATGTATTCAAAGCAAAATACCAACTTTGGAGAAATCAAGTTAAAATAGTTCACATGTGATGACTAGTCAATTTTATTAATGAACTGTTAGGATTAGTATCTTGATATCAATATGTGCTGAAGAAAAAAGCTTCATTTTATTTGTAAATATAAGCATATCTCATTTTATTGCTCTGATGGAGGTATACAAGGAGATTAATGTTACTTTCATGCCTGCTAACAAAACATCCTTTCCGCAGCCCATGGATCAAGAAGGAATTTCAACTTTCAAGTCTTATTATTTAAGAAATGCATTTCATAAGGCTATAGCTGCCATAGATCGTGATTCTTCTGATATATTTAGGCAAAGTAGGCCGGGCACGGTGGCTCACACTTGTAATCCTAGCACTCTGGGAGGCCGAGGCAGGCAGATCGCTCAAGGTCAGGAGTTCAAAACCAGCCTGAGCAAGAGTGAGACCCCATCTCTACTAAAAATAGAAAGAAATTAATTGGCCAACTAAAAATATATATAGAAAAAATTAGCTGGGCATGGTGACACACACACACAAACAAAGAGAGAACATTTGTGACTCATGGAAGCAGGTCAAAATATCAACATTAAGCAAAGTGGCTCACATGTGTAATCCTAGCACTTTGAGAGGCCAAGGTGGGAGGATTGCTTGAGGCCAGGAGTTCAAGACCAGTCTAAGTAAAAGTGAGATCCCATCTCTACAACAAAATAGAAAAATTAGCTGGCTGCTGTGGCGTGCGCCTGTAGTCCCAGCTACTCAGGAAGCTGAGGCAGGAGGATCACTTGAGCCCAGGAGTTTGAGGTTGCAGTGAGCTATGATGAGGCCACTGTACTCCAGCCTGAGCAACAGGGCGAGATCCTATCTCAAAAAGAAAAATCAACATTAATAAGAGTTTGGAATAAGTTGATTTCAATCCTCGTGGGAACTTTGAGGGGCTCAAGACTTCAGTGGAGGGAGGAAATGCAAATATGGTGGAAATAGCAAGAGAACTAGAGTTAGAAGTGGACTCCGAAGATATGACTGAATTGCTGTAGTCTCATGATAAAACTTGAAAGGATGCATAGTTGCTTCTTATGGATGAGCAAAGAAAGTGGTTTCTAGAGATGGAAACTGCTCCTGGTGAAGATGCTGTGAACATTGTTGAAGTGACAAGAAAGGATTTAGTATATTACATAAATTTGGTGGATAAAGCAGTGGTAGGATTTGAGAGGATTGACTCCAATTTTGAAAGGACTTCTACTGTGGATAAAATGCTATCAAACAGCCTTGCATGCTACAAACAAATCTTTCATGAAAGAGTCAATTGATGCAGGAAACTTCATTGTTGTCTTATTTTAGGAAATTGTCACAGCCACCCCAACATTTAGCAACCACTAGCAAAAAGATTACAACTCACCAAAGGCTCAGATAATCATTAGCATGTTTTAGCAATAAAGTGTTTTTTAATTAAGGTATGTACATTATTTTTTAGATATTATGTCATGGCACACTTAATAGACTACTGTATGATGTAAACATAACTTTTAATGCACTAGGAAACCAAAAAAATTATGTGGCTCACTTTATTGCAATATTTGCTATATTGCAGTGGTCTGGAACCAAACCCAGGATATCTCCAAAGTGTTCCTGTACTTGATTAGACAAAGTTTAATTATATTAAGTTGAACCATATGAAATTGAAATTTTTGCATTTCAAGGATGGCCTAATATTGGCAATTCTATATGGTTAAACCTATCATTTAAAATCTATCACTATTACCATGAGAAATTTCCACAGGACTTAACAGGAGCCATTTCAGGCATAAAACTTGATATCTAAAAGGTGTTATGCATGCATTTGCCAAAAGTCATAAAATTATACACTTTAAATAGATGTATTTTTATACATGAATTATATCTCAAGGAAGTAATTCATGTCACAGAAGTAAACACAAGTTTCTCATTGAAAATATTTCATTTAGAAGTTTACTATTTGTCTAATATTTCATATATTTCCTAATACTTCGTATTTTTATCTATCTTATAATAATTTTATTATAGGTATATACAGAGCTTTTTCACCAAGTCCCATATCAATGGCCACAAATCCTTTCCAACTCATCCCAGTGTGCTATGCAAATTCTATGAATGCCAAGAGATGAAAAAGTTAGATGAGGCAGAGATTCCTGGCTGTCCATCAAAATACATTATCTGTTTCATTCATAGGGTGTGAATTGAATTATGGTTCTCAATTATTGGTGCTTTCCCTGTATTAGAATTACACTACCACACTTCTACTCTGTGAGTCTGCAGTATTTCCCAATAAAGCAAACCGAGCATGGGCAATATAAGTAACCTTAACACTTGTACCCCCATAATATGCTAAAAATTTTTTTAATTTTTTTAAAAATGAAGCAAATAAAAAAATAATAAAGCAAACAGAGTATTTTCCCTGCCTTATTGACATTGGGCTTGGTCATGTGACCTGTTTTGGCCAATGGAATGTGGGCAAAAGTGACAGTGTGGCATTTCCGAGCTGAGTCTCCAGAGGCATTGAGCATCTCTGCTTACTCTTATGCACTTCTGAGAACATGTCACAAAGAGACACTGCCCTTCAGGCTGGGCCCCAGAACAAACGTATGTAGACCCCCAACCCATAGCCTGGCACCAGGCCCAGCCAGCCTATAGCATTAATCAGAGCCTTCTGGCTCAGCCTAGCTTAGGTCAGCTGAACAGTAGTCAACATGCAAATTCCTGAGAGTGAGAATAAATGCTTATTGTTTAAAAGCCACCAGGGTTAGCAGTGGTTTGTTACACAGCCTTATTGCAGTGATCTCTGACTTACACACATACTAATAGAACTATTTTTGGATACACGGCTGCCTCACTAGACTACATGTCCCTCTGAGTTAGGTGTTGACGTGTGACTACTTCTTAGCAATAAAATATAAGCAGAAGCGTTACATGACGTTTTCAGGTTAGGGCAAGACTGTGAACGTGCCTCCTTTTGAAATCTCCTCCCACTGGCTAGAACCAAGACATGGAAGCCACCCAGCTGTGATAACCCGCCTGATGACAATGTCCTGAGGGATGATAAAACAATGACATGGAAGCTTTGTGGGTCCCTGGATGACGGCTGACCTACACTGCTCACCGTAGAACTGTTAGATGCAAGAAAGGTAAGTTTCTGTATTCTTTAAGCCACCATTTTTATCCTTATTAAAGGAATCAGGAAACACTGCCTTCTCTGAGAAGTTCTGTGGTGTTATTCTTGGGAACGTAGCCTCCAGTCTGCTTCTCTAGCAATGACTCCCCTGCCCAGTGATTTTGTGAGCTACCCAGTATCTTTTTAATGTCTCTTCTTTTCTGGCCGATCAGTAGAGTCAGGTTCCAAAGCTTGCTGGTGACATGGCAAGCTAACAGAAGACATAAGGGGAGACAGAGGCACTGTGAGCCTTTCCTGTCAAGTTCAGCCAAGCTCTTGCTGAACTTCTTCACACAAGGCCCTCCAGACACCACTGAGCCTCCCTTCCTCACTTTCTCTCTCTCATTCAAGCTGATCTAATCCCTTAGCTCTTCATTCAGCAAACGTTTACAGAGTGGCTACCAAGAGCCAGACACTGGGGCATAAAGACAAATGAAAGTGTATCTGTCAGAATTTACTAGGTTATGCTGCAGTAACAAATAGCCCTAAAACTTCAAGGTCTTTCAACAACAATTTATTTCTTGCTTATTCCACATGATCATCACATGTCAGCTCCACTCCAGGACCCAGGCTGACAGAACATCCCAGAATATGTGCTGGTCCTCCTGGCAAAGGGCAAAAGGAAAGAATGTAGCAGACTATAGGCTGGCTTGTAAAGCTTCTGACTCTAAATGATTCACATCACTTAACTGGCCAAAGCTAGTCTCATAGCCAATCCCGACATTAATAGGGTAGAGTAGTATAGTCTTTGCCCCAGAGAAAGGCATGTGTATTTGCAAACAAGAACACAGCCTACCACAAAGCCCACCCTCTGTTCCTCAGTGCTACCCCCACATCCCTCATGCACTTCTCTGCCTGCACTTGCAAATGCTGCGTCACCATTCCTTGTGTCTGTGTCCATCCTCCTCCAGCACTGGGAGCCCCATGAGGCAGGGATCATGTCCCAGGTGTCATCCTAGCCTTGCACATTGCCTGCCGCAGGGCAACTACTATTTGTTTGGAGAATAAAAAAGTCAACGAATGGATGGAATCCAGTTGCTCCTCGTCTTGGGAGGGTGGGAGATGTGAAAGTGAACGCTCACAGAACAATCTGACTAGATATTTCAGACGTGCTCATGCAATGATGACTTCAACAGGTTTCTTCACCCAGAAGGCAAGAGCATACCCATAAATCGGGCTGAGGGTAGGCATCTAATTGCCATTTATGAGAAGTAGGTTCTCAGTGTGGTATCCTTGACTACTTGAAATTGGTTGCCAATCTTTGAAGGAAGGTAGGGGAGAGGGCAGGTAAAATAGCACCACTGTGGCACAGGGGACATACAAACTGATGACAAAGACCAACTAAGAGGCTTCCCATAGCAGCTTTGAGACTCTCCCTCAGGCATGGAGCCAGCAGGTGCAGCACAGGGAGGTGATCTAAAAGCTTAACGAAAACAGACCTCCTGGGTAGACAACCACGGGCCATCAAAAGCTATGCTCAAGGTGACTTCAACCAGAAGTAAATACAGGAACATAAGTCTTTGCCGCCAGGCCACCTGGGACTGGATTCTGTTCTGTGCCTCCAAATGACCTTTAGCCATTTCCAGATATTGAAACCAATCTGTTCAGGGCAAGGATTTGCTGTCACTGGGCCGTGGGCTCTGTGAAAGATGGGTTTTATCCTTTTTGAAATGAGATATTAATACTAAACTTGCAATAATAATAGAATTACAGAATGTCAGAATCGGCAGAAACTTAGAGGCCAACTGCTTACGGTGGATCCAGGCTGTTTAAGCACTCTTCCAACTCAGGAGCTTCCCAAGTTGCTTTCTTTCAGCCCTCACCCCTACACCTCCTAGGAGTAGCTTCCCCAAGCTACTCTCCCTTCACCCCACCCTCACCTGCCCTGCTGGGTATCTAAGACTCCATGCCACTTCTCTTGGGCTTGCAGGTGTCCTAGAAGAGTGCAGGTTGGGGGACTGTCCTCACAGAGTCACAGTGCTGAAGGGCAGCCCCTGGTGGCTGTGGAAGTGAAGACTTCACTAGGTCCCAGCAAAAGCTGGCTTAGCCCCTGGGCTCGACAATGAACAATGTGCTCTGGGGTGTGTGAGCACTGGCTGTGCTCCCAGCAGGCTCATGGGTGCTCAGAGCACGCCCATAGTGCTCAGACCACGCCCACAGTGCTCAGACCACGCCCACAGTGCTCAGACCACGCCCACAGTGCCCTTCGTGTGGCCTCCTCCCTCTGGCTCCATTTACCGTCTGTTCCCTTGGCATCTTCCACCCTCCTCCAGCTAGTCTAGGAGCAAGAATCTCCCCTCAGCCTCTCAAACATTTCAGCTATGCCCCAAGTCCTCTCTAGCTCACGTATGTCATAGGCTTTTGAAACCTAAAACCAGGAAGAGGCCAGGCACTGTGGCTCACACCTGTAATCACAGCACTTTGGTAGGCCAAGGTGATAGGATTGCTTGAGGCCAGGAGATTGAGACCAGCCGGGGCTACATAGCCAGATCCCATCTGTAAAAACATAATTTAAAACATTAGCCAGGTGTGTTGGCTTGTGCCTGCAGTCCCAGCTTCTCAGGAGGCTGAGGTGGGAGGATCACTTGAGCCCGGGAGTTTGAGGTCACAGTGAGCTGTGGTAGCCCCACTGTACTCCAGCCTGGGCAGCACAGTGAGACCCTGTCTCAAAAAATAAAAATTAAAAGAAAATTAAAAACGACAGGAAGAAGCCTTATCTTCTTTCTCTTCTTTTCTCTGCTAAAGAGGAGAAAAGAAATAACAGTGGAGGCTGGATGGGGAACTAGTCAACATCTCAAAGCGTCATCCTACCACAAAGGGCCTGAGGGTTTTCAGAGCACTTTCACCTGCGTTATTTTACTGAAATAAGAATATATCGTTAGATGGTGACTACTTCAAATGACTTGTTTGTGCGAATTCAGACATGTTGATTTAAAATCAGTCTCCCAATGTTATCCCCACCTTGCAGTGCCATCTTGGCATGCCTGCCCATCACCATGGACCCTTCCTTGGTCCTTATCAGCACAAAATTCCTTGTTGCAGTATTTCATTTCAAGTCTGTTGCTGGTGGGAAAGGAATGTCCAGATGTCAGTCCCATCTTCCCCTCCAGGGGTCTCAGAGGCTGGATCTCTGTCTGAGTCACTCCTTGAGTATCTGCTGAGCACAGAGGTCCCATCGAAAGTGGAAGCCATAGGAGAGCTTTGTCAATTGACTTTCCATGAACACTGGCAATTCGTCCGATTAAAAAAAAAATCACACTGCTGTATAAACCTCCAACTGTCTCCACTTCCCACCTAGGTATTCCTCTCCAATTTTGCTCCACCTAAGTAGGAAGAAAGGGAAAGAGGGAGGGAGGAATTTTCCAAGTCCCTCATAGATGCCAAGCTCTGAACTGTCCTGGGAAAGTCACCAATGTCAGGACCAGCAGCCTTCAATCTCTCCATGTCGTTTGCATATTCACGTGAATGTTAAGTTCTTATTACAACCAGACTGTTTCAACTTGACAACTTAATATGGACAGCCCAACTGAGAGCGAGATGTGTATCTTTTCCTCAGTAAAACACAACAAAAACGGAGTCCATTTCCCTGACGCTTACATGAGAAGGGCATCTCTGGTCTGCCTCGATTATCCTCATGTGATGTGGTCCATGTTGAATTGCCAGATATTGGTTTGTAAAGAGAGAAACAAACCCATTCTCCATGCTCAAAAGCTGTCACTTCAGTCACCAGATACTGCAGATTGCTAGCATAGAATATGTGAATATGTTTCTTAAAGAACCCCTGCTTCGCTTCCACGCAGGATGTGAGGGACCAGGATAAGGTGTATCCCAGGAAACATAGAGCCCGCCATTTGATTTTGAACCCCAAACGGCCCAAAGGAGGAGCAGCTTTGCCAGCTGGGGCCCCCTGAGCAAGACAAAGTTCACAACTAATCACGTCAAAAGGCAGAGGCAGCAGATGTTGGAAACACGCTCTATTTAATGTTTCTTGGCTGTCCAGTTGGAGCTGGCCGGCAGTCAGGTTGTCAACGCCAGTGAGATTTAATTTAATCTTTTCCCATGTAAACACTCTGTGGGCTTGTTAATCCAGAGAGCCCATTTCCTGGGGGTAATAATAATAATGAGATTTTAGCAAGGACACCATCATTCTAGTTGCCTTCCTTACTCCATTATTCTGCTGAAGAATTCCAGAGACCGCCGATCTATTTTTGATTTGCAAGGACGGACAGAGGCCATGGGGCCGACCACATGGGCAGCCTGCTGTGGTCCTCTCAGGCATTCACTGGTCCCGCCATGCCAGGTCACCTCCAGCAGATAAGACTTAAGGTCAGAGATTTTCTACTGATGTCGGTGGCACTCGGGTTTACTGAAAGCACAATCTATCGCTTCAGAATGAGACTGTGACGAGTGGCCAGAGCTAAAAGTTGTTTATCCAGAGGTGAAGTGTAAGGAAGCTGATTTCAGGTACGAGGTCTGCCCACTCTCAGAACAGTACTCCTCTTCCCCTTCTTGGAGTCTAACTATTAGCCAGGAGTCTTGGGCCTTCCTATGGCCCCAATCACCCAGGGGTCCCTGGCCTGGGACACATTTTTCCCTGAAAAGACACTGCCCACAGCCTCATGTCAAAGCGTGACCCTCCCAGTCCCACTTGTTTAATGTCTCCCTGTGGAATGATGAGCCAGGCTAATACACTAATTAGTAGTAGGAAATACTTCCATGATAATGACTTACATATTGTCCCTCCAAATAAAAATAGTGTGCATTTAACTGAAGTTTTGTTTTGTTTTGTTTTGTTTTGTTTTGTTTTTTGAGACAGAGTCTCACTTTATTGCCCAGGCTAGAGTGAGTGCCATGGTGTCAGCCTAGCTCACAGCAACCTCAAACTCCTGGGCTCAAGCAATCCTGCTGCCTCAGCCTCCCAAGTAGCTGGGACTACAGGCATGTGCCACCATGCCTGGCTAATTTTTGTCTATATATATTAGCTGGCCAATTAATTTCTTTCTATTTATAGTAGAGATTGGGTCTCGCTCTTGCTCAGGCTGGTCTTGAACTCCTGAGCTCAAACGATCCGCCCACCTCGGCCTCCCAGAGAGCTAGGATTACAGGCTTGAGCCACCGCGCCCGGCCTTAACTGAAGTTTAAGTCTCAATCTGAATTCACCTGTGATGGAGATTTGGGGCAATACAACAGGCTAATGGAGAAATCTGGGGAAAGGATTTAGGCAATGGCCTTTTTTCACATCAAACAAGCCACCAGTTGTTCTATTAACACTTATTGCCAGCTATGCATACTCCCATCAGAGAGAGAATCACAGGCTATTAAGTGGGGTGCTAAAATATTATTTATAGCAAATAGTCCAACTATCCGAAAATATGGAAATGGCCATGTATGAATCCTATGGAATCTTACACAGCTACTGACATTACCATTATGAAGTATATGTAGAAATATGCCAAAGTACATTTTACATCAAGGGAAAAAAATCAAAATAGTAACTATATTAAAATTATAGCTATTTAAAAAAACATATTGAATTTTATTCAGTCTTTAAAAATGGACGAAATCCTATCATCTGCAACAACATGGATGAATCTAAAGGACACTATGCTAAGTGAAATAAGCCAGGCACAGAAAGACAAATGCTGCATGACCTCACTTATATTTGGAGTCTAAACTCTACTCACAGCAGTGGAGGGTAGAATCATGGTTAGCAGAGGCTGGGGGTAGGGGTGGAGAGGGAGGGAATGGGGAGATGTCGACCAAAGGGTACAAAGTTTCAGACAGAAAGAACATATTTTGAGATTTACTGCACACCAGGATTACTATAGTCAATAATAACATATTGTATATTTCAAAATAACTAAGAAAGTAAATATCAAATGTCTCACCATAAAAAAAATAGGTAAGTGAGGCGATAGATACATAAATCAGCTTGATTTGATTATGTCACATTGTATAGATATATCAAAACATCACGTTGTACCCCATAAATATAAACTTGCATTTGTAAAAAAAATGTAGATATGGATAATAATTGGACAATGCTGGAAACTGTCAACAACAAATATGAGAATATGATTCAGGCATAGAATTACCCCTTCAATTTCTTGAGGTCCAGATAAACTTTTCTTTACAAAGATAATAGGCTTTAAAAAAGGGGAAGATATGGCCACAAGAGATGTTAAGTTCTAGCCTGAATGTTCCAAGGACTCTCCAAAGGTAGAAGAAGAAGATACCTGTGCTCAGGTGTGGCACCGTGTTGATGAAAACACATAGATATTTAATAAAATATTTTAAAAGACTCATGTCATCTACTTAATGAAGCACATTCATCTTAGACGGACTGAGAAACTTCAGTAACATTGGAAGAGATCTGTCCTCTTGCAGATGGGTCTCTTTATTGGTAAATAGACTCTCCCTCAATCCTGTCCAAAGTGCCCTCCCACATCCGCAAGCACCCACCTGTCCTGGGAGCTGAGGCTGGGCGCACGCTGCCCACGGACAGAAAGGGGACTTGCCACCCAGTGCCACCCAGTGCCACCCAGACCCCTCTCAGCATCCCAGGGTCTCCTTCCTCCACCCTGGTATTGGCCTCAAGTTGAGGAAGGAAAGTAGCTGTTTGATTGCTGCTGTTTCCATTTCCAGCTTTCTAAATTTGGCTGCCAGACTTTCTGACCTGGCCACCTGAGGGTGAAATCATTTGAGAACTGTCCATGGAAGTTTCTATTTTAGTTGTTTTGTGTTGAATCGAAAGCATTTCAGCACAGAAACTGAAATTCTCCAGGATGCTGCATTCAGAAAACTCCAACATTTAAGGGTGGATACAGAGCTCCTGGCTTTTTTTCCAAGTTTCCACCAGATTTTTCAGCTTGAGTTTTTGTCCAACAAAGTGGCTCATGTGTCTCTATTTCCCCCTCCTCCACCCACCTCCACCACTCACACAAAATTTGACAAACTTTGACTGAATATCTGCCTGCCAGGCACTTTTCTAGGTCCTGGGAATACAGCATGCACAAATCGGATAAAGGTATCTGCTAGCCTTAGAGTAGGAAGACACAGCTTATAATCAAAATAAATGTTTAAAATAGTAAATTAGATGGTGATGCATTCTTCGAGGGAAAATAAGCAGGAGAAAAAATGGGGGTGTTGGTAGTAAGAGTGAACATTATAATTTCACTATATACTATAGTATATACTATATAATTTATTACATAGTACCATAAGAAATTGCCATTTTGGAGGTCAACCATTGCTTTTGAACTACTGGCAATTTCATATGATTCAATCTGCATTGTGGTTTGCTATCGTTACATAACAAATTACCACAAACTTAGTGTTCCCAGCAGAAAATGCAATGAGTGAAAAATCCTCAGGCAGTGCTTGGATTGTTTAAGGAACAGCTATGAGATCTTTGCAGCAAAACTTGGAAGAGAAAGTGGTGGGGTTCCAAGTCAGAAGGCACTGCAAGTTGAGTAGGTCATACAGGGGCACACAGGCAATTGCAAGGATTTTGGCTTTTTTCTGAGAGAACTGGGACCTCAATAAATGATTTGGAAGAGATTTTGACATGATCTGACAAACTAATAGGATCACTTGATACTGCCTTGAGAACCCACTAAGAGAGAAGTCAATGGCAGGAGAAGGGAGATGAATTAGGAAGCTGTTTCTGTAATCCAGGCAAGAAATGATAATGGTTTGGACCTTCAGTATCAATGGAGGTGGCGACAAATGATTTGATCCTGAATAAAATTTGAAAGTAGAGCTGAAAAAACTGGATATGAGGTAAGAGAAGAAGAGAATAATAAGGACAATATTCCAGGACAATGCTGGAAACTGTCAACAACAAATGTGAGAATATGAGTCAGGCATAGAATTACCCCTTCAATTTCTTGAGGTTGTCCAGATAAACTTTTCTTTACAAAGATAATAGGCTTTAGCCGGGCGCGGTGGCTCACGCCTGTAATCCTAGCACTCTGGGAGGCCGAGGCGGGCGGATTGCTCAAGGTCAGGAGTTCAAAACCAGCCTGAGCGAGATCCGTCTCTACTATAAAAATAGAAAGAAATTAATTGGCCAACTAATATATATATATAAAAAAATTAGCCGGGCATGGTGGCGCATGCCTGTAGTCCCAGCCACTCGGGAGGCTGAGGCAGAAGGATTGCTTGAGCCCAGGAGTTTGAGGTTGCTGTGAGCTAGGCTGACGCCCCGCACTCACTCTAGCCTGGGCAACAAAGAGAGACTCTGTCTCAAAAAAAAAAAAAAAAACAAAGATAATAGGCTTTAAAAAGGGGAGGATATAGGCACAAGAGATGTTAAGTTCCAGCCTGAATGTTCCAAGGACTTTCCAAAGGTAGAATAAGAAAATACCAGTGCCAAAGATGACACTGCTATGGTTTGGATGTGGTTTGTCCCCACCAAGGCCCATGTTGCAATTTGATCCCAATGTGGCAGGGTGGGAGGTGGTGTCTGGGGAAAAGTGTTCTGGTCCTGGGGGTGGATCCCACATGAATAGACTAGTGCCCTGTCATGGGGGTAAGGGAGTTCTTGCTCTCTGAGGAATGGATTAGTTCCCCTGATACAGGGTTGTTAGAAGAAATCTGGCTTCCTCAGTTTATCTCTCATTTCCTCTCTCATGTGATCTCTTAGTGCTCCCACTCCCCTTCCACTTTCCTCCATGAATGGAAGCAATGTGAGACCTTCACCAGAGGCAGTTGTCCAATCTTGAACCTTCCAACCACCAGAATCATGAGCCAAATAAACCTCTTTTCTTTATAAATTATCCAGTCTGGGATATTCTGTTATAGCAACACAAAGTGATCTAAGACAGACCTCCCAAGTTTTTACCTGAACAACCAAAAGGATGAAACTGCCACTTGTGAAAATAGAGGAGACTGCAGGAAGAACAAGTTTGTGGGGATGATATCAGGAGCTCAGCTTTAGTCAAGTTACATTTTAATTGCCTGTTGCCATCTGAATTGAGATTTCAAGTAGACAGTTGGGCATACAAGTCTGAGATTAAGGGAGAGGGCTAGCTAAGATAGAAATGTGGGATTTGTGGATAGTATTTAAAGCCACAAAATCACCAGGGAGTGATTTGTGAATAGAAAATAGAAAAAGACCAATCTCCAAGCCCTGGATGCACTAAAGTTTAAGGGCCAAAAAGATGAAAAGTAATCAGCAAAGGAGACCATGAAGAACAATCAGCCAGGGAGATAAAAAGAAAACAAAGGCCTATAGTGTCCTGGACTGAGAAACCAATATTGACACATTACTCTTAATTCCTCTTTCTGTTCCATGAGCCAATCCAGAGTGCCACTGTGCATTTAGTTGTCATGTCTGCACAGCCTCCTGTGGTCTGTGATAGTTCTCCATCTTTCCTTTTTTTCACAGCATTGACCATCTTGAGGAGTGCTGACCAGGTATCCTGTAGAATGCTCCCCAATTTGAGTTTTATTCATGAATAAACTCAGGTTACTTGTTTTTTAAAGAAGATCACAGAGGTGAAATGCACTTCTCATCATGTCATATCGGGGAATACACGACCCCCCAATGCCATCACTGGGGATGTTCACCTTGTCAGTTTTCTCTACTGTAAAGTTACTGTATTTCTCTTCCCCTACTCTATTTTTTGGAAGCAAATCACTAAGTCTAGCCTGTGCTCATAAAAAGAGTGACCAAACTCTACCCCTTAGAGGGAAACATATATACATCCTTTAAAATTCTTCTGGTAGGGAAGACTTATCTCATCTCCCACAATTATTTATTTATTCAATAACTTATTTATATCAATATGGACTTATGTGCACTCATTTTATACTTTAGGTCATGATCCAATACTACATTATTTGTTTTGTTGCTTAAATTGTTCTAGCTTTGGCCATCAGAAACTCTTTCAAGTTCACTCCAGTGTCCACAAAACATGAGCCCATGTTTTTTTCTTTCTTTTTTTTTCTTTTAGCACTTGTTACTTTCTAGTACTATAAGACACTCCAGCTCATCTTATATTTTCCCCACTCCAGCCCTAAAACAAGCCATTTCTTCAAAAAGCCTTGGTTTGTTTTATTGAAGAATGATAGTAGAAACCAAAATCTGGGCACTGGATGTGCTCATTGCTACTGGGGTGCCATTGCTGCTGGACCCTCTCAGTAGACAGAGCTGGGAGATATAAGTATGTATTCTCACCCATGTACAGACACATATGTATAATTGTTTTTGCATCTATCTATATATCTGTATCTGTATATATTCAACTAAACATAAGTTCATACTGATATCTCCAACTTTAATCGAGTACTGCAGGGTTCATTCTAGCCTTCCTGTCTTGCTTATCTGTAACTTTCCTGTCTGACAATGAGAAACCTGGTCCCACCAATGGAGATCATTCTTGACCTTGATAGAGTAGTTTCTGTGGATTGAGGGAACCTAAAGCATGGCTGGAATGTGCTTCAAAGAGAATGAGAGAATAGAAATTAGAGTCAGCAATTATATCTAAACAGTGTATTTAGTATTCATCATAATCACACACGGGCTTGTTAAAGCTCCACTGCTGAGCCCCACCCTCAGAATTTTTGATTCAGTAGATTTGGAGAAAGGCCCAAGAATCCTCATTTGTAACAAGCTCCCAGGTGATGCCAATGCTGCTGATCCTTATATCACACTTTGAGAACTGCTGGACTCAAGACATTTTGCTTGTAAAAGAGGATAAGGAATGAAGCAGTACATAGAATTTGAAGTGGATCGAAAGAAGTTGTTTTTGTGTGCATGTGTGTGTGAGAGAGCAAAGAAGTAACAGCACATTTGTAGTCTAATGAGAAGAGTCCAGTGCAGAGGAAAAGACTAGTGCTGCAGGATAGGAGCGTAGTGGAACGGCAGGGAATTGCTGGAGCACAATCCTTGAGCTGGGGAGAGAGGGTGGAATCAAGCGCCAAAAAAGGGCAGGTCTAAAAGAGGAGCACGTTCAGCTCTCTCAGAAAACAAGAGGAAAGGCGGAGTCTGCCAGAACAAAAGGAGGTAGAGAGGAGAGGGGGTGCCAGGGTCATGTGAAGTCTGTTCTCATTGCCTCTCATTTCAGTGAAATAAAACACAAAGTCGTCAGTTGAGGTGGAGGCTGGAAGTGGTGATGGCAGAGTTGGGAGGAGGGTGGGAGAGTGGATAGATTAGGGACCCAGGGAATGATTGTGATTGCGGTATAAGCACGATGGACGGGCCTTCGTGGGGTTAATGACCAGGCACTGAAAGTGAGAGCAGTCGGTGTGGCTGTGTTTTCCCTCCACCCTGGGTCAGCAGCTCAGGAACAGGCATGGAATAAGAGCAGAGCTGAGCACGAGCAGGTTGTGATTTCACAGGGGAAGACATCCCAGCAGGAGAGGAGAGGGAGATCTGGCTTGTTTACTATGATGGAAGCACTTTCCTCTTCTGTTTTGCCTTATGAAATATTCAGTACAAATACTTTCTAAATTTATCTTTTCCTATTATTGAAGCAACAATAATTGCAATTCTGAAGACTGCCAACATCGGGAAAACTTTTTTATAATATGTCGTTATTGAAAAAAGGTAGAACGCAAAACCACGTCTGTCCCGGGATTGCAGTTAAATAAAAATGATAAAGGAATGTGGGCAAATGCGGGTCCAGGGAGAAATGAAAATGGCTTTATTGACTTAGTGGTGGGATTGTGGTGGGATTTCTTTCTTACTTTTCCTTTTATTTGTGCTCAATTTCAGGTCATTAAACATTAATTGAGCTTCTATGAATGTCCATCATTGTTCTAGGCTCCAAGAGTACAAAAAAAAAGGAGGAAGATGCAGAAAAGAAGGAAGAGGAGGATGAAGAAAAGACAGTAGAGGAGGAGAAATTATAGTTCTTGAAGGCTAAGATGATATTTCTATATTTTTGTTTGCATAACAAATCATTATATTAAAAATATGACCATAAATGTGACAAATAGGATGTTAGTCTCTTTAACAGACCACATTAGTTACTATTCTGTTGGTTATAAATATCAGAATCCTACTAAAATTAACTAAAGCAAAGAGGGAGATCTGATTATAAGGACTGGATTATAGTACCCAAGGTCAGGAAACAGTTGTGCCCCAGAAGAGACCTCAACATAACTAGTGTCTCTCTCTCTCTTTCTCTCTTTCTCTCTCTCTCTCTCTCTCTCTCTCTCTCTCTCTCTCTCTCTCTCTCTCCTCTGCTTTGAGTGTTGGCTTCATTCCTCTCTCTTGCTGCATACCTTCTCCTCCTCAGTCCACATGGCCTTGGAAAATGGAAAATGATGACCTTGAATAGCTTTTCTTGCTACTGGTCCAGTCATTGGAAAAAGAATGACATCTCTCTCTCTCTCCGCCTCCCTCCCTCCAGTACACAGCATTCCCAGCTTCAGTCAAATGTCACTTATTGAACCAATGAAACAGTGAAAGTGTCTAAGGAAGGGATTTTGGCCAAGTTTCAGTCAGATGGCCACCTCTGAACCAATCAAAAGTGGCCAAAGAGCTGTGTTATATTTTCAAAACATGGTAGCCGAGAGTTCCACCACTGTAAGTATGTAGATAAAATAGGCTATTCTCAAAAATGGCAGGGCTATCATTCCAGTAAGTGTCTGATACATTCCTTCCCTTTTATACCCAACAAACACACCCTCTTCCACTGTACAAAAATCACCTTACGTAACACAATACAACTATCTCCTCCCCAGTGGCAGACAAAGTCACACCCAGCTACTGCACTGGGAGACTTCACAGAGCCACTGTTCTTCATTGAGGACCTTTAGATAATGTCCATTCCTTTAGTGCAATCTGTCCAATCTGCTCCAGATACGGCCCTTTCTGATTTTGCAACCGGTAGACAAAATGATAAATGTAACCAACTCCCACCCAATATACAAAGGCAGAGGAAAAACAAGGTAACTAGAAAAAAAAAAAATTATCCGATTGGCACTGGCCCAAAATATTTATCTTACTCTTTTTATTAGAGATCATAAGGTACACAGAATGACTGCTGTATTTCATGGGTCACTGAGAAGTTCCACTTGGGAGAACTCTGTTTAATAACACTCAGTGACACAAACCTTTTCATCACCGCTAAATCCTAGGTCTGCTAAATGGTACTCCAGGGCCAAGGGCATGTCCATGGAGCTTCTGTTTCTTATAGCAGAAACACTGAGGAATCTTCCCATCCCCTTTTGTGTTGATATAATGACCTTGGTTTCGGGCCACATATGGGAAACTGTAATGTGGGGTAGGGTAGCAAGGTGGCTTTCCCCTTTCCAAACTATATTGGAATACTGTCCTTATATTTCAGGTTCTACTTTGATCCAGGAAGCTACATCCTTTGATCTAATAGAGGACCTAGAAAAGGGGTCTTTGGGGAATCTGAGTCTTCCAAAACTTCTCTTTTCTAATTTCCAGATTCTCCATCTTCCCAAAAAGAACCTTGATCTTAGTTTTAGAAATGGGATATAACAGAAAATGCAGCTGTTATTATTCAGCCAGACAATGTGATTTTCTGGCCCTACCAGTCTCATTTCACTGGTTACTAAGAGGAAGGATGTTTCCTCATTGTTACATCCTTGTTCTGTCATTCTGTGTCTTCTTTCATCCAGGCCCCTGCGACAGAAGCTCAGCCCTCACTGCAGCACTACTCTGAGGACACGGAATGCAGCCTGCAGCCTGTGGTTGAAATTGTCCCTTGAGTTCTGTTACAATGCCTGCTCCCCAGAAACAAGTTCTCTACTAGTCAAGATTCTACTGGTTGTATTTGAAAGGTGTCCTCTCAAAGGACTTACAAAAAAAAAGGCTGCAAGAGTAAGAAATTATTGGCAGGGTTGCAACCCAATATCGATAATGAACTAAAACCAGGAGTTTAATCCTAATCAAACCTCTGCCTCCCATATGTACTACTCCAATCTGCTTCACTAATACCTCTTGCTGCAGAATGATTTTCTCTGTTTTTCAGGCAACATAATGGTAAATGTGACTGCTAAGAGCTTCTGAATTTATGTATTATTGTTCAATGTGATTGGAGGGAAAACAGCTCTTTCTCAACCCACCACTGGTCGGATGGATCAACTAACGGTAGTTAGGAAGCCCAGCTCACTCCTTATAAATGCGGCTAGGGAATTCTGCCTCTATAACTGCAGAGAATGGAGGTGGGACAAATCTTGGATAAAGTGGGGATATACTTTGGATAAAGTGGTCAATAAACCCACAAAATTGTATGCCAAAAACTTTAGATAATTTAGATGAAATAAATTTCTAAAAAGATACAAACTGCTGAAATAGAACAATCTGAATAAACTTATAACAAATAAACAGATTGAATTATTATAGTAATTTTTAAGCTTCCCACAAAGAAAAGCACAGGCACATACAGCGTCACCTGATGAGTGTTTTTATTATGAAAAAGTGTTAGAGTTTGTCAAATGCTTTTTTTTTTTTGCAACGATTGAGGTGATCAATATACAAAAATGCTCAATATACAAAAATCAGTTGTATTTCTCTGCACTAGCAAAAAATAATCTGAAAATTTAAGAAAATAATTCCATTTACTATAGTATCAAAAAATAAAATACTTAGGAATAAATTTTTAAAACAAGTGGAAACTCCTAAAATTAAAAAACATTGTTGAAAGAAATTAAAGACCTAAGTGAATAGAAAGACCTCTCATCCCATGTTGATGAATCAGAAGAACATTATTAAGATGACAGTACTCCCCAAATTGATCTACAGATTTAGCACAATCACTATAGAAACACACTTGGCTTTTTTTTTTCAGAAACTGGCAAGATAATCCTAAAATTCATATGGAAATATAAAAGACCCAGAGCAGCTGAAATCATCTTGCAAATAAAGTTGGAAGACTCATACTTTCTAATTTCAAAAAAGCAACACGAAACAAAAGAGTGTGGTATTGGCATAAGGGTAGACATATAAATCAGAGAATAGAATAAAATGGAATAGAATAAGAGTTCACACATAAACATTCACATTTATGGTCAGTTGATTTCAACAAGATGTCAAGACAATCAGAGGAGGGAAAGAATAGTCCTTTCAACAAATGGTACTGTGATAATTAGATATCTACATACAAAAGAATAAAGTTGGACCCATTCCTCATACTGCACATAAAAACTCCAAATTAATCATATACTTAAATGCAAAAGCTTAAACTAAAAAACTCTTAGAAGAAAACATAGGGCTAAATCCTTGTGACCCTGGGTTAGGCAAAACCTTCTCAGATATGACGCAAAAAGTACAAGCAAAAAAGTAGGAAAAAACATAAATTGGATTTGATTGCTTTTTTAGCAACAAATGCCAATATCAAAAAAAAAAGATCTCAAATAAACAATCTAACATTACACTTCAAGGAATTAGAAAAAGAACAAACTAAGCCCAAAGTGGGCTGAAGGAAGGAAATAAAGATTAGAACATAAATAAGTAAAATAGAGACTAGAAAAATGATAGGAAAAAAATCAATGAAGCTAAGAGTTGGTTTTTTGAAAAGATAAAATCAACAAACACTTAGCTAGACTATCTAGGGGGGAAAAGGGGGAGATAACTTGAATAAATAAAATCAGAAGTGAATGAGGAACTATTATAACAAATAGCAAAGAAATGGAAAAGATCATAAGAAATTACTATTAACAATTATAAACCAACAAATTGGATAATCTAAAAGAAATAGATAAATTCCCAGATACAAACAACCTACCAAGACTGAATCATGAAGAAATAAAAATTAGGAACAGAAAAAATAATGAGTAAGGAGATTAAATCAGTAATAAAAAGTCTTCCATCATAGAAAAGCCCAGGACCAAATGGCTTCACAGCTAAATTCTACCAAACATTTAAAGAAAAACTAATACCAATCCTTCTCAAACTCTTCTATAAAATTGAAGCAGATGGAATAATTCCAAACTCATTTTATGAGGCCAACACTACACTGATACCACAGCCAGACAAGGATACTATGGGAAAAGAAAACTGCAGACCAATATCCCTGATGAATATAGATACCAAAATCTTCAACAAAATACTAGCAAGGCAAATTCAACAACACATCAAAATACTCATTCACTATGATCATGTGGGATTTATCCCTGAGATGTAGAGATGGTTCCACATACACAAATCTGTAAATGTCATATACCACATTTACAAAATGAAGAATAAAAATCATATAAGCATCTCAATAAATGCAGAAAAAGCATTGGAAAAAAGATGAGACAGAATAGAATGACCAGAAATAAAACAATGCATTTACAATCAATTGATTTTGTGACAAAGGTGCCAAAAGTACATAATAGAAAAAGGAAGCTTCTTCAATAAATGGTGCTGGGAAAACTGGTTATCCACAGGTAGAAGAATAAAATTTAGCCCTTATCTTATACCATGAACAAAACATCTCAAAATGGATTAAAGACTTAAACATAAAACCTGAAACTGTAAAACTACTAGAAAAAAACATAGGTGAAAATCTCCACAACATTGGTCTGGGCAATAATTCTTTGGATATGACCCTGAAAGTTTAGGCAACAAAAGCAAAAATAAACAAATGTAATTTCATCAAACTAACAAGCTTCTGCACAGCAAAAGAAACAATTAAGAAAATGAAGAGATAACCCACAAAGTGGGAGAAAATATTTGCAAACCACATATCCCATAAGAGGTTAATATTCAAATTATATAAGGAACTCAAACAACTCAATAGCAAGAAGACAAATAACCCAATTTAAAAATAGGCAAAGAACCAGAACAGACACTTCACGAAAGAAGACATACTAATGGTCAACCAGGTCATGGAAAAATACTCAGCATCACTAATCATTAGTAAAATGAAAATTAAAACCACAATGAAATATCGTCTCTGTCTTTTATCAAAAAAATAAAAAGATAAGTGTTGGTGAAGATGCTGAGAAGAGAACACTTGTACACTGTTGGTGGCAATTTAAATTGGTACAGACATTATGGACAATGGTATGGAGGTTCCTCAAAAAACTAAAAATAGAACTCCCATATGATGCAGCAATCCCACTTCTGGGCATATATCCAAAGTAATTGAAATCAGTATGTCAAAGGGATATCTGCATTTCGATGTTCGTTGCAGCATTATTCACAGTAGCCAAGATATGGAATCAATCTAAGTGTTCATCAACAGATGAATGAATAAAAATAATGTGGCAAATATACACAATGGAATACTAATCAACCTTAATATAGAAGGAAATTCTGTCACTTGGGACAACATGGATGAATTTAGAGGACATTATGCTAAGTGAAATAAGCCAGAAGCCAGGCACAGAAAGACAAATACTGCATGATTTCACTTATTTGCGGAATCTAAAAAACATTGAATTCGTAAAAGTAGAATGATGACCAGAGCCTGGGGGCAGAGGAGGAGCAAGGGAATGGAGAGTTACTGGTCAAAGTGTACAAAGTTTCAGCTAGACAGGAGGAATAAGTTTTGAGATTTATTCCACAGCAGGGTGAATATAGTCAATAATAATGTATTATATATTTCAAAGTAACTAAGAAAGAAATTTCAAATGTATCACCATAAGAAAATATCAAGTAAGGTGATGGTTATGTTAACTAGTTTGATTTAATCACTCTCCATTGTATACACAGATCAAAATATCACGATGTACCCCACAGATGTGTACAATTATAGTTTGTCAATTAAAAATAAAATTAATTTTTTAATGAATAAAAACTTCAGACAATAACAAAGCAAAATGAAAAATAAAAGCATCGTGGAGAGGAGGGATAGATAAAACAAGAATGGCAAATTGTTGAAGCTGGGTGCTAGAAACAAGGGGATTCATTATATTGTCTCTTGTGTTTGAAAATTTTTATACTAAAAGTTAATTTTTGAAGATTAAAATATTAAGTAAAATAAACTTTTAAATGTTAAAAAATATTAACTTTTATGCTTCAGTGGACACCATGAACAAGTGAAAAGATAACCCCTAGAATGGGAGAAAATTTTGTAAATTATATATCTGATAAAGGAATTGTATACAGAATATATAAAGAACACTTACAACTCAATAATAAAAAGACAAATAACCCAATTAAAAAATGGGCAAAATACCTGCATAGACAGTTTTCCAAAGATATACAAATGGCCAACAAGTACATTAAAACATGCTCAATATCACTAATTATTAGAAAAATGCAAATCAAAGCAACAAGATCCACTTCACACCCACTGGGATGGCTATAATCAGACATACAATAATAAGTGTTGGCGAGGATGTGGAGTAGTTGGAACCGTCATGCACAGTTGATGGGAATGTGAAATGGTGCAGCTTCTTTGGGAAACAGTTTGGCAGTTCTTCAAAAGGTTAAACAGAATTACCACGTGATTCAGCAATTATAGTCCTAGGTATATATCCAGCGAAAATGAAAACACATGTCCACACAAAAATTTGGACAGAGACATTCATAGAACCATTCAAAATATCCGGAAAAAATGGACACAACCCACATATTCATCAATTGATGAATGAATACATAAAATGTGGTATATTCAAACAGTAGGATATCTGGCAATAAAAAATAATGGTGTATATACATGCTATAACATAAATGATCCTTGAAAATATAATGCTGAGTGAAAGAAATGAAGCCCCAAAACCCCATATTGTATGAATCCATTTATATGACATGTCCAGAACAGGTGGCAGAGTGGATGGGGAGAAATGGGGAGTGACTGCTGTGGGCACAGGGTTTCATTTTGGGGGCGTTGGAAAGTGTTCTAAACTTGATTGTGGCAATGGCTGCACAATTCCATGAATATACAGAAACTATTGAATTATATACTTTTAATTGCATGGTATGTGAATTATATCTCAATAAAACTGTTACAAATAATAAAAAACAATATCTTAATCAAGTCTTGAGATAAGACTCTGATCAGAAAAATTTGAGACTGAAAAAATTCCAGGTTTAGTGAAAAGATATCCAGTGGATCTTCAAGAGAACTGCCACTTATTTAAGTTCAGTTAAAGTGATACCATTTAGTGAAAGGGATTTAGAGTTTATTTGCTCTTAAACTTGCTCTATTAAGGAACTTAGCATTTGTTTTAGCTTGGATATTTTAATAAAGAGTTTTCCTTTTATTTTAAATTTTCAGGATGGGAAAAGGTGGTAATTCCCCTTATACTGGAATACATCTAAGTCACCAACTTTCACATATGACAGTGCACTCTCGTTGCAATCTTAGATAAGTACAAAACTCTGAGAGTTGAATCTGTTCATCAAAACAAGAAAAACACAAAGAAATTTATTCACATTGAATGTCCTTGATAATATGTTTAATGTGTATTAAGAAGAAAAATGAAATATTGGTGAGATGCTACATTTTTACCTCAAGGCCCAGGAATTAGCATTTGGAGAAGTTCCAGACATTATTTTATGATGTCGGTGAGTCGACTCTCAAACTGAAATTTCATTTTTGACCTAGATTTGAGATAAGGTACAATTAATGATGCAGCTGAGGAAATTTCTCAAACAGATCCAGAAAATCAATTGAGTTGGATAGCCTGTGTAGCCTCTTGAACATGGAATACATCTTGCTCATAATGAACCAGTATGGTTTAAAAACTAAAATTATTCCACTACATACCAAGTCCTTTTCAGATGATAGTTATTGTCCTCACTAATCATGACTTAGGACTCATTTCCAGAGCCAAGAGTCATTATTTTCCATTCTATGTAATTCTGTAGCTTTCAAATCTCTTCTATTTTTAAGAATTCACATTCATGAAACTATTCTTTCCTATTTGTACTGCCTTTTCTGCACACAAATTCCTTGTAAAAATATAGTTTTCTTATATTATTCTTCTCCAAAAGATAACACACTGGCTAAATTTCATTTTGGAAAACTTCAATGTTATAAACTTGCATATCTCCACACACATACTTGATTCTTCTTAAACACAGAACCAGTCATGCCCCATTCCTGCCACCAGAGGGAGGAGTAGAGGTCCTTTCCAGAGATAACACCGTCAGCAATTTTAAAATGCAAAAGCTTTTTTCTTTTTTTTCCTTCCAATTTTTTCACAGTAATATACTGGATACATTTCTATTCTATTTTTTTTTTCTGAAAGGAAAGCACATGTTTACCATTCTTCTCAAAGTATAAATTATGCCACCCAATCCACTGGACACACTTCACTTCTTGCTCTCTGGAGCATTCCATAGCCAATGGCTCCCTTGTTGAAACTTTGTCTTCCCGGAAACTGCATTAGCCTGGTTTTTCTCCCATCTCCCTGGCCCGCTTCCGTGGTCTCCTTTGACCGTGACTCCACTTCTACCTGGCTTCTAACTGTTGGGACTCCGCAGACTCTGTTCCAAGGGTGTCTTTTGGCCTCCCCGTCATCACCCTCCTCCCCACCATCACCCTCCTCCCCATAATCACCCTCTTCCCAGTCATCACCCTCCTCCCAGTCATCACCCTCCTCCCCATCATTACCCTCCTCCCCATCATCACCCTTCTCCCCATCATCACCCTCCTCCCAGTCTTCCTCCTCCTCCCCATCATCACCCTCCTCCCCATCATCACCCTCCTCCCCATCATCACCCTCCTCCCAGTCATCCTCCTCCTCCTCGTCATCACCCTCCTCCCCATCATCACCCTCCTCCCAGGCATGACCCTCCTCCCAGGCATCACCCTCCTCCCAGGCATCACCCTCCTCCCCATCATCACCCT